>JAQQPU010005268.1:0-48037 GCA_029168905.1 Artemia sp. Kazakhstan ARC1039 | reverse complement strand
CGATTATGCAATCAATTTCTCAGAAGTCCAGTTCCCCACGAGTGGATCAACACATTGCCCGTTCGAATTCAATGCGCATGTGCAAACTTCGTCCCAGAATCATTACACCTAGAAACAACAAATAAATCGACCTTGAAAAAGAGGTCATTGACCCGTTAGTGGAGATACATTCTTTTGATAACCGAATTATGTATATCTTGGAGTCGAAAGAGCTTCCCTACTCAAATGCAAAATTTGCCCCTATTCCGAGAGTTAAACTGTTGTAAAAAAAGACAAAATGCAAAAAATTATGTTTTAAGGTTTTTTCTTGACCCTACATAATTCTTCTGTCACCCGGTGCCCGATCGTGACCTATGCTTTGGTAAATGCTGAGCTAGAATACTGAGTATATTTTATGCAACAGTGCATGTGAAAATAAATTCTACAGTGTCTCCCATCGTATCATTGTATTTTCTTTCCTTATTAAGTGCTAATTGGGGTTTTTAGAATCCAAAAAATTTAATGGAGCTCATTACCTCATATAACTTAAAATTAAAAGACTATGGAGGTAAGAGCGCTTGACTCACTTCAAAAAGTAAATGTTGATTTCTGCTTTTTGAAGGTTCAATTTCAATTATTAGTCTCGAAAAAAAAACACAACAAACAAGTAAGAAAAACAGTTAGGAATATACACTTATAAGGCCACACCCAGAGGGGGGTTTGAACTCCCCCTCCCCGAAATATTTGTTAGACTCGTAAAAACGTAACAAAAATGGATACAAACAAATTTTGTATGCGTTTTTTTTGTGTAAGCCCCTTCCCCCTGAATTTTTTTTTAGTAAAACCCCCTCCGAAAGAAAATCCTGGGTACGGACTTGGACACGTATTACAGGCCCTTGTAATAAATAACGATTTATTTTTAGTTTCTTTTGCTGAATGGTCACCGACACTTTCAGTTCTATCGTTTGTAGAAGAAGCTTTTGGCATTTTTGAATGCCAAGTACCAAGATATCTGCAAGATTCTGTCCAGAGATTATTTTGGTGGAGAACTCGAAAAGGAGAATATTTTCCTGAACCTTTATCTGGTAATTTTGACGTAAGGTAAATGCTCTGCTTTCTAAAGATATGGCATATAATTCCATTCAAGTTCACTAGTCTTTAGTCTAGCTATTAACAATACAAAGAGGAGAGGGGAGGGGGTGGTTCTGACTATCTACTACATTTTTTGTCTCACGTACAGGAACACAACTTCAAGCCCAATCACCCCACTATTTAACAAAAATGAATAAAGTATAAAAGAGGAGAATGGATCGATATTGGGCTTTTATTTTCGACCAGTGCAACCCAATACAGTATGGATAAATGACACCTGTAATGATACAGCAATGGATTATAGATAATGATATCAGAACAGTAATGGATAATGATAACTGAGACGCTAACTGAGGAGTGATGGTGATCGGTTTATGATAACTGAGATCAGGATTGCCACCAGCCCAATTAAAAAATCCATGGCAAGTGTAAGAAAAAAAAAATTCATGGCTTGTCCATGGCAGCCCACTCCCAGGGTTGCCATCCGCCGAAGAAAAGCTCCATGGCAAGTACTGTTGCCAAAAGTACAAACAAATTTGCCGCTTCCAACGCTTCATGTCGCTCGCAGGTACGGCTTTTCGATGATATAGATTCTCGTTCATATAGATGCAACGCGGAAGTGCGCGGTTTGTATTTTTTTTCATATGATAGTTCGTCAAATGCGCTGGAATTTTTCAACGTATCTCGCAAACCAGCAAAATTTAGAATATTCCGTCATTAGGGAGAAACCGTGAGTAAACGCAAAAACCGTGAGATCGCGTCTGTGTACCAAGAGTAAAGATAGGTTCTGACTAGAAGTAAATAACCGTTAAAGAAGTTGGATACTGCCATAGGTGCAATGCTGGTCTCAAATCAGGCTAGAAGTTTGCGTCCGTTTTCTTCCGGCCGATTTCTTCGTACGAAAAAATAGGCGATTCGGCCGGAAGAAAACGTTTGCATAAAGAAACGTAGCGGGTCTAGCCTGATTAGATGCGCTCGACTTTCCTATTTCTGTTACGGTTATTTACTTTTGGCTCTGACTGAGCGAGATTCCGATTCGCGCCCCAGATCGATTGTTTTGTAATATGGAGATAAATGGCCTTCTGTGGCTAGGTGACGGGAATCGAAAACTGTTGTGACTTTTCTCTCTGCTGATAGAAGTACTGTGGTGCGCAAGAATGAAAAGCTGACTGACCTTGTGCCTTGAACAGAACCTAATCGATCCACGACATTTGGAAAATATTAAAAAAAAAAAAAATATTTATGCACTCTACGTTCTATAACAAGTTTTCCAATCCCAATCAGGAATGGTTTGTTTGTGAACTTAAAATCATAGGCAGCGCAATAGCGCTGCCTAAGTAAAGAACGATGTTGGCACAATGTATTATTTATTTTTTTTATTTTTTTCTCCATACCCGGGCACTTTGTATCGAAGGAGTTGTGGTAGAAACTTTGAAAGAGGCTCATTCCATTGGAAATTGGAGAGGCTAGTCCCCTTTTTAATAATTGAAAGTGATAGGAGGGCAACTAGCTCCCCCCACGCCCATCATTCCCCCAACCACATCCAATCAAAATTTTGAGATAGCCATTTTGTTCAACGTAGCTGATTTCCAGATAGAAAATATGTTTTTGAGGAGGACACTCCCCCACAACCCTCGGAGCAAGGGTTTTAAGTTATGCCCTGAGGGTATATAAGAACGATGTGGCACGATGTATTATTTATTATATTTTTCCTTTAGAGCAAGGCACTTCGTATCGAAGAAATTGTCGTAGAAAATTTGAAAAGGGCTCATTCAATTAGAAGTTGGAGTGGCTTGTGCCCTTTTAAATAGTCGAATGTGATTGGAAGGCAACTAACACCCCTTCCACGCCCACCATTTACCGAAACACATCCAATAAAAATTTTAAGATAGCCATTTTGTTCAGCGTTGTTGATTTCTAGATAGAAATTATGTTTTTGAGGAGGACACTCCCCCACAGCCTTCAGGGCAAGGGCTGTAAGTTATGCCCTTGGGGCATATATGGTTTTTATAGAAGGTGTTGTCGTAGAAACTTCATAAAAGGCTCATTCGATTGGAAATTCAAAGGGCTAGTGCCCTTTTTAATAGTCGAAAGTGATTAGAGGGCAACTAACCCCTCTCTCACGCCCACCTTTTTCCCAAACACATCCAATTAAAATTTTGAGATAGCCATTTTATTCAACGTTTAAGTTCTGTAAATTAGATCTTTGAGGATGACTTTCCCCTAGCAGCCCTCAGGGCATGGGTTGTAAGTTATGCCTTGGGGGCACATAAGGTTTTTATAGAACGCGTTGTCGTAGAAACTTCAAAAAAGGCTCATTCTATTTGAAATTTAAATGGCTAGTGCCCTTTTTGATAGTTTACTGAGGCAACGCTGGAAATAGAATAAGCCGTGTTTTGAAAAAAAAGCTTCTCTTTGTTTGTTGGTTTTCCATAGTCAGAGTGAAGGTGGAAAAATGCAGTAACCTCTCCAGTGATCGCCATATCCAATTTGTAATTACAGGTCATTTTTCTTCTGGGAAAAATAGACCAAATTAGGTATCTAGTGATTATTTAAAAATATTATTCCATGGTTGAATACAGGTAACAAGGTAAATTGCAGTGGCAGAAGAAGAATAAAGGTGAAATAATAGTGCAGTGTTGCCTACAGAGTGGATGGTGCGTTGGCAGTAGCAGGCCCTTGGGCGGATAAGGGGTTAAGGGGTTTAGTGTATTAGTAAAAATTTGTTGAGGTTTAGTTTATATTATAGGTTTTTCCGGGAGATTATTTTAAAGCGTGTAAAAGGGAATTTGGTGCTGTTTTGGGTAAGTGAGTTTAGGTTAGATTGAAAAGGATTTTTGGAAAGTGGAAAAGGGGTTTAGTTTATTAGAAATTTTTTTTTGAGGTTTAGTTTTGTTGAGGTTTAGTTTATATTATAGAGGTTTAAATAAAATTTTGTTGAGGTTTAGTTTATTAAAAAAAGAAGAGAAAGAAAGGAGAAAAAAAAAATTGTTGAGGGTTATTTTATAGGTATGAGGGTTGTGGTTTAGTTTATATTATTGTGGTTTTATTAAACTTTTCTTGTGGTTTAGTTTATTAAAAAAAAAAGAAAAGGGGAAAAAAGGGAAAAAAGGAAATGGCAAGGAAAACGATTAAGTTCGATTTTAGTGCAATGCCAGAGAATGTAGTGAAAGAGCTACCGCATTCGAATATCCACCGATTCCTGATGTCGATTGGTCTGAATGCACAAAACGTACACGCGATTGACGGAGATTATGCAAATAGGTTTTGTATAGTGCGAGTAACGATGCAAAGCCCTGTACTGGCAGAAGAATGGGTTTAAAGACTAAAGGCAATGGAGCTGAAAATTATTTTCCCAAATGAAAGGTATCCAGTTTTCGTAGATAAAAATGGAAAACGCCCGCACGTGATCCATCTCAAACGAATTCCGGGAGAAGCAACCGACCATGATATAAAAACAGCACTGCAAGTTTATGGGCTTGTGGTGAATGTTAGAAGGAAAACTTTTCAATGGGATGGCTCTATACCTGTTTTTAACGGGAAGGGAACAGCCCTGATGTATTTGGAAGTAGCGATTCCACCGTCCGTAAAAATTTTAACAGACGATAAAATGCAGGTTTTCTACGATGGTCAGCCTAAAATGTGTTACATTTGCCATCAGGAGTGTCATGAAGCCCTATTATGCCCAAGAAAAAAACCCAACAGAGGAAGTGGAAACCCAAGTTTAGTGCTCACAGATCAGTCCTCGGAAACCGGCAGAAACTCTAATGTCTTGTTTACAGGCCCACAAAAATTGCAAGCTCTCTAGATAAACAGCTGGCAAATTTGAGTCCCATGGAGGAGGTGAGCCTGGTACTGGGGGGACAGAGAAACGTAAAAGACTCGCACAGGAAACTCGAAAGCACAAGATGAAACCCGGAAAAAAGAGTGGGTAGCAGCTATTGTGAAAGAAAAGGAAATGACAGAGCCTAAGGGAGAAAGTTCGAAAAGAGCTGAAGTAGAGGTGAAGGAGATAAGGGACATCACCCCCCTGAGTAGTCTGAGAGGAATTAAGGAGCCATGGGCAAAATCAACCCAATCCCCAAAACGAACGTTAGGTAGCCTACGTCAACTACAAGTGAGAAAACTTGCGAAAATAAGACTGAAAGAAGTGCGCTGCCAAAGAGGCAGAAGAAACCCGGACAAAAATAAATGAGATTTGCGACGCTGAACGTTAACGGGATAAAACAGGAAAAACGACAGATTTTATTGTAAAGCAGAGAATTGATATACTGTGTCTCCAAGAATCAGACACAGTAAAGATAAGAAATATTGAAACACACTGATTCTACTACATTGCTGGAGGGCTCCGACTTGACACAGTATACATAGTGAATGAAAGATTTAAGGATATTAGAGGAACACTGCGTTTTCAAGAGGATGGTGAAGTGAGCAGCATTTACTGGAAAGGAACAGTTTTTGTAAATGTGCATTTGCCTTCAGGCACAAAAAAAGCAAGAGAAAGACAGTTGGTAATACAAAACACTTTTCCACGATATTTAAGAACTGGCCCGCTATTGCTATTGGGCGACTTTGACTGTGTTTTAGAAGAAAAAGACATTTTGAGTTCGAGCCAGAAAAATATTTAAAGGAAGATTAGCATCGAATTAAAAGAAGTGGTAAAAACATGGAAGCTCGTAGATGTGTGGCGAGAAATGGGAATGGAGAGGGGTTTTCACGAGAATAGAAAAAAGGGGCAGCACGAGGATCGACAGGGTGTATTGTTGGAAAGATGGAATGGAAAAAATAAAAAATATAGAAAATACCGACGTGCCTTTCTCCAACCAGTGTGCACTACTGGTAGATATAAAGCTAGGGGGTATGGATTATATTTCGGTACCCATGAAGCGACCTTTTTGGCGAATGGATATTAATTACCTCCAGGAATATGATAAAGGAGAAACAAAAAAAGAAATAAGAAGGTTTCTGACCAGTTACCAAGAATCGAGTCACCTACTGCTATTTTGGTTGAATTTTAAAAGAAAAATAGGAGTCTTCCTGGGCGATAAAGAAAAAAAGTCAGAACGCCAAAGAAACGCAAAAAAAGGTACTTATACAGAGTGTTAAATGACCTAAAGAAAGAAGTAGAAGAGGAAGAGGCCGTATGGCTCGAATATGAGCAAATTAAGAGAG
The DNA here is from genome assembly GCA_029168905.1 of Artemia sp. Kazakhstan ARC1039. Taxonomy (NCBI): domain Eukaryota; kingdom Metazoa; phylum Arthropoda; class Branchiopoda; order Anostraca; family Artemiidae; genus Artemia; species Artemia sp. Kazakhstan ARC1039. The sequence continues at coordinate 41,794 of JAQQPU010005268.1, read as the reverse complement.
GAATAAAAGATTTCGAGTACAGAGAGTATGAGAGATGGAAGACTCGGAATCCAATGGCAGAAATATTTGCATCGGACTAGGTAAACCTAGTTTCTGTAGTTAAAGCAAGAAGAAAAAGAGAAGAAAATAGCCCAAGGAAAGTAAAAAGAGAAGATGGAATAGTAGTAGAAGAGCAAAAAGAAGTGGGTAAAGCAGTGACAGAGTGGTTCAAGGGGTTGTTTAAAAGAAAGGAGACGCAAGGTGAAGAGGGCCGAAATTACTTTAATGAATACCAAAAGAGCCGAATGGTAAGCGAGGAGGAAAACGAAAATTTAAGGAGCCGCGTCTCGAAAGAAAAAATTGAACGAGTTTTAAGGAAAGCTAAACAGAAAAATTCCCCCGGTATAGACGGGCTGAGCTACGAGTTTTATTTGGAACTATGGGAAGAAATGGGGGATTTTTACGAAAAAGTCGTTAACGCTTTTATCACTGAGGGGTACCCGGAAGAGGAGGCAGTAATATCCCTTGTACACAAAAAGGGGGAACGATCTGATCTACGCAATTGGAGACCCATCTCCTTGCTTTGCTGCGACTATAAGATTGCATCCCTAGTGCTAACAAAAAGACTAGGAAAAATAATGCCACATTTACTAAGATGTGATAATCCAAGGCAGTTCATGCGACCGTGGCAATATATGGCTTTCCCAAGACATTCCTGTGATACATGTTATCATTCCTAAGGCATTTTTCAAATTTTTCTTGATAAAAACTATTCTTAAAATCCATTGGATTGTGTTTTCACAAGCCAACCCTCTGTGATGCCCCCATTAGCAGTTCACGCCACAGTGGCACACTACGGCTGGCCTGAGGCACCAATGTCGCACACTATCATTCCTAAGGCATTTTCAATCGTTTTGCTATAAAAACAACAATACAAACTAAGTTGAACCTTTTTTATTTTTACACTGGAACTTTCCATTTTTTGTTCGAATTTGATAATACAAGGCAGTTCACGCCACCGTGGCGATATGTGGCGGGCCATGGCAATCCTGTGATACATGTGGTCATTTCTGAAATAAACCAGTGAACCAGAAATAACCCAGTGAAATATATTTAAGATTCATCGTAGATGAAAAATATAAAAGATGAAGACAAAGGCTTTTATTGTATATACAAGTTTTATTAAAAACAAATTTACAAACAATATTAAAGCGCCTTATTCTTAGGGCACTGAGATCAATATTATACAAGTAGCAAAGTGGTATTTTCAACTATAAAGCCATGCAATCGAAGCTTGTCAACATAAATGATGAGAAGTTCTGTGTAGGCATACGCACGACATCAAAAATATAATACTTCATGAAAATCATAGCTTTTAATCTATAAATCATGTACTCGCTTTCCGATTTGGTCAGAGAACCTTTGTGATCCGACGAGAATGTATCGAAACCCTATAATGTATTCAACTTTTTCTTGAATAAACCTTTTCCTAATCCCCTTCAACCAGTGGTTTTGTATATTTTCCCCTGTAAAATTAAAACCAGCTAAAACATACAGAAATGATCTTCTAAGAACAGGGCGACCCCCTCCTTACATTTTAGATATGGCTCTTAAGTTTTAGCGTAGCCACTAATCTTTAGCAAAACATTTGACTTATTTCAATATCTTTTAGTCTTTAATTTTTTACGTACTTATTGTTAAAAACTATATAGAATTTAAAACTTTTTCTTGAATGAGCATACTATTTCATGGAACGTATCATTTACTGGAAACATAACATTTCAATTTTAGATTCTAATGCTCTATGGCGATTCCCAGCCAGTGACAATCTGTGGCTGGCCCCTGGTCCCCTCTGGCACAAATTATCACTTCTAAGGCATTTTAAACCATTCTCTACAAGAAATAACCACTCAAACCGTATGCACTAACCTCGATGATTTAAAATTAAAAGACAATTCCCAAAAGCACTTATTCTGATCATTCGTGGCAACTCACGCTAGTGTGGTACAATTTTGCCTCCCAGTGGCACCCTATGTCCCTCGTCACTTGCTACAAAACAAAATTATTCTTACAAAATACAAAAATTCCTTATAGACAAATCCAAAATAGTTCAAAAAGGATAAAAAATAATTGCTGCAAAATATAAATACTTGTTACAAAACACAAAATGTTCAAACAAAATCCGAAATAGTTCTTACAAAACCGAAATAATTCTTACACGATAAAAAAGATCTAACAAAATCCGAATAGTTCTTACAAAACAAACATTATTATTACAAAATACAAAAAATAATTTACAAAATTCCAAAAACGTTCTTACAAAACCAAAATAATTATTACAAATACAAAACAGTCCCAATAAAATCCAAATATTTCTTACAAAACAAAATTATTCTTATAAAATACAAAAACACTTTACACAAATCCAAAATAGTTCTTACAGAATAAAAATAGCTACTGAAAAATACAAAATTGCTGCAAAATAGAAATGCTTGTTACAAAACACAAAAAGTTCAAGCAAAATTTAAAATAGTTTCTTAAAAAAGATTTAACAAAAAGATTTAACAAAATCCAAATAGTTTTTACAAAACAAAAAATATTCTTACAAAATTCAAAAATACTTTACAAAAATTCTAAATAGTTCTTACAAAACACAAATAATTATTACAAAATTCAAAAAGTTCCAATAAAATTCAAATTAGTTCTTAGAAAGTACAATTATCTTTACAAAATACAAAAATACTTTACATAAATCCAGAATAGTTCTTAAAGAAACAATATTATTCTTACAAACTTAAAAACACTTACACAAATCCAAATAGTTATGAAAGAATAAAAAAACAAATGTTGAAAAAAATACAAAAGGTTTGTTTCAAAACAGAAAAATACTAACAACTTCGAATATAGTTCTTACACGGTACCTTAAGTTAAAAAAAAAATCAAAAATTGTTTTTACAAAACAAAATTATTTCTTTCACAATACAAAAACTTAATAAAATTCAACATAATTGTTACAGAACAAAAATTATCCTTACCCAAAAAATACCTTACATAAATCGAAAATAGTTCTAATAGAATTAAAAATAGTCGCTTCAAAATATAAAATATTTGTTAAAAAGCACAAAAATTTTAACAACATCGAAAATTGTTCTTACAGAATACAAAAATTAAAAAAAATCCAAAATAGTTCTTACAAAACAAAAATCATTCTTACAAAGTACAAAAATACTTTATATACAAATCCGAAATAGTTCAAAAAGGATAAAAATAATTGCTGCAAACTATAAATACTTGTTAAAAAACACAAAATGTTCAAACAAAATCGAAGATATTTCTTACAAAACAGAGATAAATCTTACACGAAAAAAATGTCTAACAAAATCCAAATAGTTCTTACAAGACAAATATTATTCTTACAAAATAGAAAAAATAATTTACACAAATCCAAAATAGTCCTTAAAAAAACTTACAAAATACAAAACAGTTCCAATAAAATCCAACATATTTCTTATAAAACAAAATTATTCTTACAAAGTACAAAAATACTTTACACAAATCCAAAATAGTTCGTTCCAAAAAAAACTGTTCAAAATAAACAGTACTTTATACACAAATCCGAAGTAGTTCAAACAGAATAAATACTAATTGTTGCAAAATGGAAATACTTGTTACAAAACACAAAAAGTTCAAACAAAATCTAAATTAGTTGTTTAAAAAAAATTTAACAAAAAGATTCTAGTTTTACAAAACAAAAATAATTCTTACAAAATTCAAAAATTTCCAATAAAATTCAAAATAGTTCTTAGAAAACACAATTATTCTTACAAAATACAAAAATACTTTACATAAATCCAGAATAGTTCTTACGAAACAATATTATTCTTACAGAATAAAAAATACTTTACACAAATCCAAATAGTTCTTAAAGAATAAAAAATAGATGCTTCAAAAATACAAAATGCTTGTTTCAAAACAGAAAAAATGCTAACAACATCGAACATAGTTCTTGCACAATACATTAAGTTCAAAGAAAATCCCAAATAGTTCTTAAGAACAGAGATAATTGTTACACGATAAAAAAGGTCTAACAACATCCAAATAGTTCTTACAAAAAAAATAATTCTTACAAAATACAAAACAGTTCCAATAAAGTCCAAAATATTTCTTATAAAACAAAATTGTTCTTGCAAAGTACAAAAATGCTTTACACAAATCCAAAATAGTTCGTTCCAAAAAAATGTTCAAAATAAACAGTACTTTATACACAAATCCGAAGTAGTTCGAACAGAATAAAATACTAATTGCTGCAAAATGGAAATGCTTGTTACAAAGCACAAAAAATTCAAACAAAATCTAAACTAGTTGTTTAAAAAAGATTTAAAAAAATCCAAATAGTTTTACAAAACAAAAATAATTCTTACAAAATTCAAAAAGTTCCAATGAAATTCAAAATAGTTCTCAGAAAACACAATTATTCTTACAAAATACCAAAATACTTTACATAAATCCGGAATAGCTCTTACAAAACAATATTATTCTTACAAAATAAAAAATACTTCACACAAATCCAAATAGTTCTAAAAGAATAAAAAATAGATGCTGCAAGAATACAAAATGCTTGTTTCAAAACAGAAAAAATGCTAACAACATCGAACATAGTTCTTACACAATACATTAAGATCAAAGAAAATCCAAAATAGTTCTTACAAAACAAAATTATTTCTTTCATAATACAAAAACTTAATAAAACTCAAAATAGTTGCTCCAGAAAAAAATTATCCTTACCCAAAAAATACCTTACACAAATCGAAAATAGTTCTAAAAGAATAAAAAATAGTTGCTTCAAAATATAAAATATTTTTTAAAAAGCACATAAATTCTAACAACATCGAAAATTGTTCTTACAGAATACAAAAAATTCAAACAAAATCCAAAATAGTTCTTACAAAACAAAAATCATTCTTACAAAATACAAAAATACTTTGCACCAATCCAAAATTTTTCAAACAGAATAAAAATACAAAATACTTGTTACAAAACAAATAGAATTCCAACAGAATTTAAAATAGTTCTTACAGAATATAAGAAGTTCAAACAAAATCCAAAATATTTCTCGCAAAATAAAAACAATTCTTTCAAAATACAAAAAGTTGTAAATAAATCCAAACAGTTCTTACAAAATAAAAAATACTTTACACAAATCCGAAACAGTTCCAAAAGAATAAAAAATAATTATTGCAAAATAAAATATAATTATTAAAAATCACAAATAAATGAACAATATCCCAAATACTTCTTAAAGAATACAAAAAGCTCAAACAAAATCCAAAATAGTTCTTACAAAACAAAAATTATTTTTACAAAATACAAAAAGTTCTAACAAAATCCAAGTAGTTCTTGCAAAACAAAAATTATTTTTACAAAATACAAAAATACAAAGAATTTTTTTTGTAAGAACTATTTTGGAATTGTGAGCTATTTTTCTATTTTGTAGGAATAATTTAGTTTTTTAAGAAGTATTTTGGATATTATTGGAAGTTTTTGTATTTTGTAAGAATTATTGGGATGTTGTTAGACTTTTTGTGTTTTTTAGCAATTATTTTGTATTTTGCAACAATTCTTTTTTATTCACTTTGAGCTGTTTGGGATTTGCGTAAAGTATTTTTTATTTTGTAAGAACATTTTTTGTTTGTATGAACTATTTGGATTTGTTTAGAACTTTTTGTATTTTGAAAGAATTATTTTTTATTTTGTAAGAACTATTTTGGATTTTGTTTGAACTTTTTATATTCTGTAAGAACTATTTTCAATTTTATTGGAATTCTTTTTGTTTAATAACAAGTATTTTGGATTTTCCAGCAAGTTTTTTTATTCTGTTAGAACTATTTTGGATTTGTGCAAAGTATTTTTGTATTTTGCAAGACTAATTTTTGTTTTGTAAGAACTATTTTGGATTTTATTTGACTTTTTTGTATTCTGTAAGAAGTATTTTTGACGTTGTTCGATTTCATATGATTCGTATCAAGCATTTTGTATTTTGCAACAACTGTTTTTTTTATTCTGTTAGAATTATTTTGGATTTTTGTAAAGTATTTTTAGTATTTATTAATAATTTCATATAATAATTTTCGTTTTGTAAGAACCATTTAGATTTTGTTAGAACTTTTGTATTTTGCAAGAATTATTTCTGTTTTGTGTAATTTTTTTGAACTTCTTGTATTTTTTAACAAGTATTTGTATTTTACAGCAATCATTTCTTATTCTGTTTGAACTATTTTGGATTTTTGTATAAAGTATTTTCTATTTTGTAAGAATTATTTTGGGTTTTGTAGCAACTATTTTTGATTTTATTAGAAGTTTCTGTGTTGTGTAAGAAATATTTGTGTTTTGTAAAAACTGTTTTGGATTTTCTATTAGTTATATTTATACTATAAGAACTATATTCGATGTTGTTAGAATTTTCTAGTATTGAAACAAGTATTTTGTATTTTTGCAGCAACTGTATTTTGTTCTGTTTGAAATATTTGGATTTTCGTAAAGTATTTTTGGATTTTGTAGGAATTATTGTGTTTTTTAAGAGCTATTTTAGAGTTTATTGGTACTTTTTGTATTTTGTTATAATTATTTTTGTTTGTAACACCTATTTTGGATTTGTGTAAAGTATTTTTTATAATTTGTAAGAACTATTTTTGTTTTGTAAAATTTATTTGGATTTCTTTCGAGGTTTTCGTGTTTTGTAAGAATTATTTCTGTTTTGTATGAACTAATTTGAATTTTTTTTTAACTTTTTTGTGTTTTGTAAGAAATTTTTGCATTTTTCAGCGATTATTTTTATTCTGTTTGATTTACTTCTGATTTGTATATACGGTATTTTTTATTTTGTAAGAATAATTTTTTGTTTCGTAAGAACTATTTTGGATTTTTTTAGAAATTCTTGTATTTTGTAAGAATTATTTTGGTTTTCTAAGAACTGTTTTGGATTTTGTTTGATCTTTTTGTGTTTTGTAACAAGTATTTGCATTTTGCAGTAATTATTTTTATTCTGTTAAAAGTATTTTTGGTTTTTGTAAAGTAATTTTGTATTTTGTATGAATAATTTTTGTTTTGTAGCTAGTGACGGCTGCCATAGTGTGCCATGGGGTACCACTGGGCAGCTACATTGTTCCACGCTAGCATGATTCGCCACGATTCATCAGAAGAAATACTTTTGGGAATTTTCCTTTAAGTTTAAAGAATGGATTTTAGTGCATTTGGTTTGCGTAGTTATTTCTAGTAGAAAAATGGTTGAAAATTTAGTAATGATAATGTGCGCCAGAGGGTGACAGGGGCCAACCACAGAGTATCACAGGCTGGGAATTGCCATGGAATATTACGATCTAATAATGAAATGGTATGTTCCCACTGTTCAAACAAAAAAATTAATCTAAATATTCAAACATCAGAAAACACTTAACTGATGATGAAGGGTGCCACCACACAGCCAAGTTTTACAAAATCACTGGAAATAAGGAGAAGACTTCTTCAAGAAAATGATGCCACGGGACAGCCATAGTGTACCAGTGTAGTGTGAACTACCATGGGCGGGCATCGCGATCTAATAATGAAATGGTATGTTCCCACTATTCAAATAAAAAATATTTATTGGGATATTCAAACGTCAGATAACGTTTAAGTGATGAGGACGGGTAACTCAGGGTGCCATCACGCAGCAATTTTTTGTAAAATCACTGGAAATAAGGAGCTTGCTTATTAAAGAAAATGTTTTAAATTCTATGTCCTTTTTAAACAATGAGAAAATATAAAATTAAAAAAGAAAAGATATTGAAATAGATCAAATTTCTCAGCATTTATGTAGACGATACTTGATTGAGTGCCGTTATAGTGGATATTAATCCTTTCCTAGCTTTAAAATATTTATTTTTGTTCCCTAAGAATACAGTGTTTCACTAATGTTTGTACATAATAATAATATAATAATAATAATAATTTATTGTAAGCCAAAAAACAGGCCATACAGAACAGTATTCTTAATTACACAAGAAGAATAACATAAATATCAAGTTTCACTCATTGATGTCAACGCTTCATTTACATATTTAAATAACTGCCTGATTGTCCTTCTTACAGTCGTTTTCAGGATCCCCGGGAACTCAAATTTACCACCCTCAAAATACTTTCCCCTTAATAGAGAAAGTTGCTGGCACTCGGCGAGAATATGGGCCACATCCTCAATACCTAGTTTACATTTGGGGCAAGAGTAATCCGCATCTGCATCTGGGGCCACCCTTTTTCTTTCAAATACTCTTTTTTTTATTTTTTGTGGCAGGCAATTCGCTCGGATCCGAAACCAAGTCCTCAATGGCTCCCCCGGTAATCCTAGTTTAAAATAATATTCAAATCCAAATATCTCTTTTACTTTGGAATAAAACTTCAATGTTTCAGATGCATTAACTGCCTGGGTCCACATTTGGACTTCCTGGTCCTTTATTCTTTCTATAATCATAGCCAAAAACAGCTCACCCTGATCTGAGGGTCCTAGCCCCTCATTCCAAATATAAGATAATCTTTATCCATCTAAAACGTTTTTTAATTTGATACGGCCACTATCTTTTACGTTTTGACCTATCATCTCCGCATAAGCTGCTTTTGCTAACCTATTTTCTGGTAGACTTAGAACTTTTATCAGTACCGGATCATATGTGCTAATCTACTCATTCTCAGCGAAAATATTCCTAGGTTACCTTTTATTCTCTGATTTTGGGTCGTTACGTGAAGACCAATTAATCTTTTAAAGTGTTGCAGCTGAATTGATTCCAATTTTGCTGCCGGGTCATGTCCCCAGAGCTTAGCTCCATAATGGATAGTAGGTAAAACATTAGAATTAAAAACATATTTATGCATTTTTAGGTCTTTTATACTAGAAAGCCTTGAATTACGTAAAATGACAGCTGAAACTGCTTTCCCTCTCTTAATCATCTTTTTTACATGATCTTTCCATCCTCCGTTTGTTGAAATTGTTACTCCCAAATATTTAAAATTTTCGCTCTTTTTTACTTTTTCACCTTTATATAAAATTGTACTTTATGATCATCATTATTCACACGAATTCCTCTAAAAACCACAATCTCAGTCTTGTTGATATTCAACACTAGTTTCTTTCTATCTAAATATTCTTCTAATATACTCAATAAGATTTGGAGCTCCTCTGGTGACTTGCCTATCAACACTACATCATCAGCAAAAAGCAACAGAGATAACGTCAGGTTCCCTAGTGACACCGTAGGGGCCCATACCTTTTTAAAATGGTCAGCAATATCATTTATATACAACATGAACAACCTAGGTGAAATACTACTACCCTGTTTTACTCCTTTTCTAATTTCAAACGGCGACGATAATCCCTTCCCCAAAACTTTAATTATACCAAATTTCTTTCTATACACATCAGCTAATATCCTAACGGAAAGTCTTGGTAAGCCTACCTTTAACACTTCTAAGCACAGGAAAATCCTATTAATACAATCGAAGTCATGTACTAGATCTAAAAATGCGTACAACCTATTCTTCCTTTTTGCATATTTCTCTACAGGCGCCTGTGGGACTAAGACATTGTACATTTGTCATATCTAGAAACTGTGCAGAGAATTTTCTGAGCGGAAAAATAGTTTATCACGTAGAATTTATTTCTCGGAACATAACATTAGGATTAGTTTGCTGGTCCCAGTAGGTTAATGCGTCGTTCCATTGGGGAAATCTCTGGTCTTACGTTCGATTCCTACAGCGGACAAAAACTTTAGTTGTCATCGGATTATAAAGATTCCCAGAGGAAAAAAATCTTGAAGAAAAGAAGATCTCGATGAAAATGTCTTGGAGAGAAAATATCTTGAAGAAAAACATCTTGAGAAAAAAAAACTTTGAGAAAAAGAATGTATTGAAAGGAAAGACACCTTGAAAGAAAAAAAATGTATTGAAAGGAAAGACACCTTGAAAGAAAAAAAAAACACTTTGAAGAAAAAAATATGTTGAAGAAAAGGAAAATCTTCTAAACTATTACGTAAGACCCATCCGTGCTCCGTCCTCAGTTACAACTGGAGGTTACCCACTTGATTAGTGGGTCCTGAGCCTTAGCAAGTACCGCGAGATTGCGTCATCCTCATTTTAGGTAAACAATAAAACTCCCTGTAGTATTACTTAACAAACGGCCGAACTATTGAATTAAGTAACAAACAGGTGTAACATAGTATTACGTAAGACCCTGGTGCGTGAAATAACAACTTGAGGCATTGGTAACTTCAATAGTACACCCCCTATCTGTCCGCTTGAATCCACAATTCCGTCACTACTGCTAAGAATTACGAATAATTACTTTACGTGGATTTGGCGTGATACCAACCAGAGGTGTCACTAGCCAAAATGTTTTTTTTTTTTGTTGGACAGGGGGTAAAAGAATTTACCGGCTGCCTGGTAGTTTTAATAACTGGTTCTGTTTGATACTGTTATAAAATTACTTCTTCTTTTGTACCAACTAAACCCATTTTTTACATTGATTTTATGACATATGTTTCCATCAGCCCCATTTACCGTAATAAAAGAAAATACAACCCAGTACGCTTTGCTGAATCAAAGGTTTTACCCAACTGATAGAAAAAATAGGAGGGGAGGGGTGTCCCTCCTCACAAGTGATGCCCCTACAGACAACTATATTACATGATTCCGGTTCACCCCTGGTGAGCCAGAACGCGTCCAATAGGTGTACGTCAGAATGCTTTACTGTCAAACTCTTAGTCAGAACCAAGGAAATTTTAAACTGAAAAATTCTTTATTCCAAATATGGTCTGAGATAAGATTTGCCAACTCTCTCACCCCTTCCAAGATAGTTCATGGTGAGGATCATGAAGTCCTGGCTTGCATTTTCTATCTCCATGCTGGTAGATATGTGACATTAATATTTTATCCTACATAGAAAAATATTTTCGCAAAAAAATAGCAATATTATCCCCCTCCCCTAGCACCAATAATAAAGGCATAAGCTAGAAATATTTCCCAAGAATCAAGAGGAATTAGACCAGCCTTAAGAAAAATCTTAAGGATGTCTCATAGTTATAATTTTAACAATTCATGTTATACCCTTATACTCTTAACTGACAAGCATCTTGTTTTCCTTCATTAGCAGAACAGTGTAAAGGCGTGTATACAAAAGAACTTACACTTCCTATATTTGTACCAATTTGAAATTAGTAGCCGACAAACATCTGGTTTACCATTATCAGTTTGAATTTTGTCCCAATTATTAAAGAAAGACCCCTTAAACACATTGTCATTTAACTAGAACAATAAGAAGCTTTTTTAAAAGTACTAAAAAAAACTTTAGCGTAAAGAGTGAGGTGTTGAATAGGGGGCAACAACCTTTATACAAATAGTAATTACTGTTCGTTTTAAGTTTTAATGTGGCTCCTTACTTTTATTTGAAAAAAGTTGTTTGATTTATTTAATATAATAAAGGCATGACTATAGGTGCTGAAATAGGTCCTAAAACACCTTACATCCAAACTCTTTACACATTAGGTTTTATAACCATCACTATTTCTTGTAATATATCTAATGTAAAAAGAACACGTTTTTAAGCTCAAAGCAAGGAGCAGCATTAGAGCTTAAAACAAACAGAAATCATTTCGTCTATAGCTGCCCCTTCCTCAACCCTCGCTCATTATATTAAAGTTTTAAACTTCTTTGAAAAAAACCTTCATTCAAATTTAACGGCTCTTATGCTTAAGTCAGTCTTTCTAAAATAATTCCGACAAAAAGTTAAACTTTAGCGTAAACACCAAGGGTCGAGAAAGGAGGAGTCCCCCATGAAAATCTTTCCATGAAAGGAGGAGTACTTTCCATGAAAGGAGGAGTCACATACAGAATAATTTCTGTTACTTTTAAGTTTTCATGATGCTTATTAAATTCAGTTGAAGAAGAAACATTTATTTATGTATTTTCTAAGTAATTTTCAAATCATGTCAGGAAATCTCCCCCTCATCCTGGAAAATTCCCCCAGAAGCTTTTCTCCCCACGGATGATTATCAGGTTGTAAGTGTTTGGGTCCTTTCTTGGAAGGGGGAGTGAGTACCTAAACCCTCAAAAACCGAGTTTTACAACATAATTTTCAGTTTTCCATGAAAGGTACCTCAGATCAATCAGAAGTGGGATTTAACTTCAGACCTCCGTTTATTTGTCAGGATATATCTGGACTAGGCACGCAACATAAATGCTGATTGAATGAAGACTTCCTTCTTATTACAAAACCGTAATTTTTAACAGCAAACATTAGTTTTTAAACATCTAGGTGGTTTAAAAAAAAAAGTTGAACGTACGTGAAAAGTGGGTTTTCTCCCCTTTATTATCCGCTTATTACAATATCCCCTTTCTTAGTAAAAAAAAAAAAAACAAAAAAAAACTACATCGTTTGGAAGAGCAAATCACAGGGAACATACTAGCTTTGCGTTACTACAGAACCACATCCACTCCAAGTGTGGTTTCATCTCCCCAATAGAATCTTCTTATTGAAGGTGAGGCCATAAGAATTTAAGGGGGGAGGGATCTCCTTCAAGCGGAACTTAAAAGTGCAGGCGCTCTTTTTAAAAACCAAAACTGATTGTAGGGCGATCAAACCCTCTCCTGTACTTTTTTTCTTCCGGTTACCCTACAAAACCGGGTAAAATTTTGAGATAGCTATTTTGTTAAAATAATTCGGAAGGTTTTATCGTTTTTCTACCTCTAGAGTCTCTTCAGTGTTTTTTTTTTTCAAAAAACAGGGAAAAGACTAAAATTAGACTAATGTGTCATTTCTAATCAAGAACAGCCTTTCGGTAACATAAGTCCATGCAAGTAGCTGATGGATAATGTTCATTAGACTAAAAGAAAAGTTTCTGCCAGCCGACAATAAAATTACTTTCATTATTCTACAGCAAATAGCCAGCAATCACGTATAATGAGGGATCTCAGTATTCCCAATTAGTGTCTTTTCATAAATGTTATTATTCGCTTTGATTAGATCCGAGGGAATTAGATTTCAGCAAAGAAATATTTTCTAGATTAGATTTTCCATATGAGAAGCTATTACAAATTAAGGATATTGTTAATTTTTATTTTATCAATGACCCAATATTTGTACAATATTTCGTTTATACCAAACACTTTACGAGACAACATGCATAAAAATAAAATAAAATAGGAAATAATGCAATATTATTTTCTGGAGATCACAAAAAAATATCTACTTCTTTTTCCCTTAAACACAAATTTTAAGTCCCCTTAGTCTTCTCCTCCAAAAAGTCCTTTCTTGAAAGCTTCAACAGTCACCAAGCCTTGTTAGAGGATGGAGCACATTTACAAAACTACACATTAAACTTACTTAAGCTACTGACTATATGTAACATCCTTTAATTATATGCAATACTTGCTTGCCTTCAGGTGTCAGGCCTGAGACGCCATTCTGAGGATATTACTCTTTTCTAAGAACATATACTTTTTCTGATTATCGAGAACTAATAGCATCGTGGGATTGTGCATGGAATTGTAAATGACTTTGAGTTACAGCTACTTGCCAATTATATAAAGTAACATTATAAAAACTCAAAGATACGACAGCACTAAAAAATGGTTTGACATCATGTCCCAAACCATTCCCGAGGTATGACGGATGTGCGGTATCAATGACCTGGAAAAATCTAGTGTCTGTTGAAATAATTCTTTCCCTCTTCCAAATAAAGGTTTGGTTTCCACTTACCTCCTTCCACACTCAATACTCCCTGAAAAGTTCAACTTGATGTCTCTGTTTGTCCCATGATGTTGAGTATATACCATTTTGATAACATGGTAAAACACATTGTTCTTTGGTTTACCTCGCTACTTAATTGTTCAGAGACTAAATGTCCCACAGGAGCTTATATTGCAAAATCGTTTTAGTGGATTTGACACGAAAATTGTTTATCCCCCTTCCTCCTCCTTCATCATTGAATTAGGAGTTTCTTGCCCCAAATCTCCTTCTTTTTCTCTCAAACAGTACCTAAAAGCTTCAATTCCCCCCTCTGAGCCGTACTGAGAAATTGCTAACATGATATTTGGATAACCTGAATACACATAATTTCTTCCGGTTTACCTCTCCTCCTCAATAAGTCATAATTTGTAATCCACCTAACCCCCTGCCCTGTACTGTCTATAAGGTTTAGCTTGATCTCCCTCCCAGCTACTCCTGATTCATTGCAGATAATTTGAAAACACTGATGCACATAGCATCTTTTTATTTACTCATATAAGCATATCATTTCCATAATAAACATTTGAGAAACTTTGGGAATTTTGGCCAAGCAAACGATCCCTAAGGACTTTTCTTCTAATATACATAATGTAAGGTCATTGCCCATGAGCAGTGAGATTTTTATTAACACTGGAGACTTGCTTATTAGACCTCTCAGCGTTTCTGAAAAAAAAAGAATGTCTTGGAAATTTTACCCAGTATTAGGGGGCTTACAGGCGTAGGGTGGGTAGCAGGAACGGGTAATGGAGAGAAGCAGGTTCTATAACAACTCCTTGTATGATTAATTTCCGGGTCAAAAAGCTGTTGCATTTTTGCCCGTTTGGGGAAACCACTATTTTTCTGTTTTCTTTCAGTATTGGGGTCCCTATAGTGCAAGGGCTTAAAACTATATCGAGCCCACCATGAAAATAATTTTCTACTATTTTTTTGAACCCAATCTTGGGGAAGGATATGTCCTGGAACTATTTTATCCACTTGGATCTTCTCTGCCCAAGGACTTATAACTGAAAGTTCTGATTACGGACAAAATTTCTGGGCATCCTACCACCCCCCCCACGCACACGTATACATTTTGATCCTTTTGATACAAGGACTAATCCCAAAAAGTTTCCAGCTTTTCGGACACCCATTATCAAACAAGCCCCCCTTTTTCATATTAAGATATATATTTAAAAAATTGGGAGTTCGTATTATTTAGTGTGCGAGTAACTGAACCATCGTGTATCGCAACTCCCCACAACTGAAGCCATGTAACTGAAAGCTCGTGCATCTGACCCCAGACGCAACTGTGTCTCCGTTTAACTGAACCCCAGTGTAACTGAACAATAAAATAACTGAACCTTTGAGCAACTGAACGAGTCTTCATCCAGCTGAACCCCCGTGCAACTTGACCCCGTATAACTGAACTCTCATGCAGCTGAGCCCCCATTAAACTGGACTCCCATGCAACTCAAACCAAGTGCAATTAAACCTTATTCAACTGGACCCCCATGTAATTCAATTGACGTGCAACTCATTGTTATTTAACTGAACCCTTTTTCAATTGAACCCTCTTTTAACTCAACACTTATATAATACAACCCCCATTTAAAGCGTGGACTTTTTTACTCAACTCAACCCAAGGCCAAAGAATAGGTTTGAATTTGCGCTGATTAGAAGCTAAAAATCTACTTCTTGCTTCGTTCGAAGTTTCTAACTTACATTACCCATTTGGGTAACCCCAGAACTTTTTCAAATTGAAATAAACTTTCAGGAATAGGTCTATCACCCAAATTATGGCCAAATAATTTTTTTTTTCTTGTAAACTATGAGCTTTTCAATTAGTGCTCGGGTAAGGATTTGCCAAAGGCAAGTGCAAACTCAGAATTTATACCCGATTCCCTAAGCTCTTTCAGTTTAGCTCAAAGAGTATGGGTAATTCACTTATGAGAGTGGAATTTGGCACTAATGTCGACAAAAAAACTGTCAACGTCATTTAGCGTTTGGCGACATTTAGTATTTATTTCAAAGCAATATTAAGAATAATTGATTTAATTATTGTCTCTGGTAAAATAGGGTAGCAATAAGTAACTGACTTCAGTTCATTTCAAACAACTGATTAGAGCTTAAAAAATGCCAAGTGTCGTCACATGTCAGATGGCGTTGATAGTTTTTCTGTTAATACTAGTGGCAGTTTCTGTTTTTGCAAGTTAGTCCATACTCTTTGGTTTGACTTTTACGGTAGGTAAAATAATTTTGCTTGGGTCATTCGACATAAGATCAACCAGGAAATAACACCCACCTTTATTGAGGAGGGGAGGGGGACAAAACACCAATTCCAGGAAGCTAGGATAGTTACCCATTTCACTGCCCCTGCGATGATCCAGTGACCAGCTTGTGCAGGAGAAAAATGAAAGAAAAAGAAGACACGTCCGGGTATTCAGCCCTTATTCGCAATTAATTAAAAAATCTTTCCGAAAAATAAGTTTTTCAAAGAAAAGTAAAGGCCATTTTAAGCTTAAGCTCAGCAGATAAAAATACCTTTTAAAATTCAAACTCAAAACGACCAGAAATTACTATTAAAGAATAAATTAAACCCAAAACGAACAGAAATCAAATAAACAATCATAGCAAAAACATACAACAATTAATAATATAAATGAATAAATAAATCTTAAAGCGAGTAATGCTTAGATTTAATATGAAAATCAAGCTTAAAACGAAAAAAAAATATTTTCTTATTGAAGTATAAATGAAACTTAAAACCAACAGAAATTAAATAAACAATCAATGCAAACAAAAATACAATAGATATTAATGAATAAATCTTAAAACGATTGAAACTTAAATTGAACATGCAAATCAAGCTTGAAACGAACAAACATCACCACAAACAAGAGTTTGGGTATAACCTCCTTCTCTCACTGTAAAAGTCTAAAACCTACTGCGTCATTGGCGCTTTACTGAAAACTATATGCTTCTTGAACAGTCTTGGAAAGTATAAACAACATCAAATTGAATATTTGATGTATAATGATATTAATTGTTGAAAGATCCATCAGTTCAAGATTTTATTTCACTGTAATTGTATTTTATTTTCAAATCTGTAAGAACTGGAAAACAAAATATTTGTAATATAATCTGTTTTCAGTTAAGCGCCAATGACGCAGTAGGCTTTTGGTTTTTATTTACAGTTAAGAAAGGAGGTAGTATCAAATCACTTGTTTGTAGGGAAACTATATTCGTCTTTAACAACTTTAAAAAGAGCTAATAAATTAGACTGAATATTTGATGTATAATGATATTAACTGCTGAAAACTCACCAGTTCAAAATGTTACTTTAATTTTAATGTTTATTTTCAATGTTAAGTACAAAAGAAAATATTTGTAACAAAATTGGTTTTCAGTAAAGCGCCAATGACGCAGTAGGTTTTAAACTTTTACAGTGAGAGAAGGAGGTCATACCCAAACTCTTGTTTGTGGTGATTTTTGTTCGTTTCAAGCTTGATTTGCATATTCAATTTAAGTTTCACTCGTTTTAAGATTTACTTATTAATTTACATTAATATCTTTTAAATTTTTGTTTGCATTGATTGTTTATTTAATTTCTGTTCGTTTTAAGTTTCATTTATACTTCAATAGAAAAATATTTTTTTTTACTTTTAAGCTTGATTTTCATATTCAAGGAAATATTAAAGGAAATATTTTTTTCCTTTTAATCTTGATTTTCATATTCAATCTAAGCATTAGCCACTTTAAGATTTATTTATTCATTTATATTACTACTTGTTGTATGTTTTTGTTATTATTGCTTATTTAATTTCTGTTTGTTTTGGGTTTAATTTATTCTTTAATAGTAATTTCTGGTCGTTTTGAGTTTGAATTTGAAAAGGTATTTTTATCTGCTGAGCTTAAGTTTAAAATGGCCTTTACTTTTCTTTGAAAAACTTATTTTTCGGAAAGCTTTTTTTAATTAATTTTTGTTCGTTTTTGATTGCAAAAAATTTTGAGTTTTTGAAAATTCTTTATTTCAAAATCAAACTTAAAAAAAATCAAATATTCATCAAAGTATCAAAACTGATATCAAAGTAACAATATCAAAGGGAAAAAATGGGTTTGTGTCAACCTAGGACTTTTTATTATCTGATGTTTGAACTATTTTTCACAAAATTGCTATCTCAAAACTTTTATCGGGTGGGTTTAGGGGAAAAGGGGCGGGGGGAGGGGGTGACTAGATTAAGCTTCGGTCTGTTTTGACTCTTTAAAAGTGAACTAGAACTTTCTATTTCAATCAAATGAGCCCTCTCTGAATTTTATATGAGTATCCCTTCTATAAGAACCATTTTTATACTTCAATAGGAAAATATTTTTTTTCGTTTTAAGATTGATTTTCATATTCAATCTAAGCATTACCCGTTTTAAGATTTATTTATTAATTTATATTATTACTTGTTGTATGTTTTTGCTATGATTGTTTATTTAATTTTTGTTCGTTTGGGTTCCATTTATTCTTTAATAATAATTTCTGGTCGTTTTGAGTCTGAATTTTAAAAGGTATTTGTATCTGCTGAGCTTAAGTTTAAAATGGCCTTTACTTTTCTTTGAAAAACTTATTTTGCGGAAAGTTTTTTTTAAATTAATTTTTGTTCGTATTTTATTGCAAAAAATTTCAAAATTTTAAAAATTCTTTATTTCAAAATCAAACTTTAAAAAGAAATCAAATATTCATCAAAGCATCAAAACTGATATCAATGTAACAATATCAAAACGAAAAAATGGGTTTGTGTCAACCTCAGACTTTTTATTATCTGATGTTTGAACTATTTTTCACAAAATTGTTATTTCAAAACTTTTATCGGATGGATTTGGGGAAAAGGGGCGTGGGGAGGCTAGATTAAGCTTCTGTATGTTTTGATTCTTTAAAAGTGAACTAGAACTTTCTTTTTTCAATCAAATGAGCCCTCTCTGAAGTTTATATGAGTATCCGTTCTATAAGAACCATATTTATACTTCAATAGGAAAATATTTTTTTTCGTTTTAAGCTTGATTTTCATATTCAATCTAAGCATTGCTCGCTTTAAGATTTATTTATTCATTTATATTATTAGTTGTTGTATGTTTTTGCTATGATTGTTTATTCAGTTTCTGTTCGTTTTGTGTTTCATTTATTCTTTAATGGTAATTTCTGCCCGTTTTGAGTTTGAATTTTGAAAGGTATTTGTATCTGCTGAGCTTAAGTTTCAAATGGCCTTTACTTTTCTTTGGAAAACTTATTTTTCGGATAGTTTTTTTTTTAATTAATTTTGTTCGTTTTCGATTGCAAAAAATTTCAAGTTTTTAAAAATTCTTTTTTTCAAAATCAAACTTAAAAAAAAACAAATATTCATCAAAGTATCAAAACTGACATCAAAGTAAAAATATCAAAGGGAAAAAATCGGTTTGTGTCAACCTCGGACTTTTTATTATCTGGTGTTTGAACTATTTTTCACAAAATTGCTTACTCAAAATTTTTATCGGATGGGTTTGGGGAAAAGGGGCGTGGGGGGACTAGTTTAAGCTTCGGTCTGTTTTGATTTTTTTAAAGTGAACTAGAACTTTCTATTTTAAATCAAATGTGTCCTCTCTGAAGTTTATATGAGTATCCCTTCTATAAGAACCATATATATCCCCTGAGTATAACTTACAACGCCTGTCCCTGGGCCCTGGGGGGTTGTGTCGACCCTGGAGTTTTAATATGTGATGATTGAACTATTTTTAACAATATTATTACCTGAAATTTTTATCAGAAGGGTTTGTCCCTCCGATACACCCAAAGGCGTGAAGGGTGGGAAGGGTTAATTGCCCTCCGATCTTTTTTCACCCTGAGAAAATGAACTACAACGTTTAATTTCCATTTAAATTAACTCTCTCTGAAGTTTATACGAGCATACCTTCCATAAGAACAATATTTTCCCCCAGAGCAATACTTACAACGCCTGCTCCGGCCCTGGGGGGGGGGGGCTGTGTCGACACAGGAGTTTTTCTTATCTGACCTTTGAACTATTTTTAACGAAATGACCATACGCAAAGGAGTTTTTTTAAATGATCTTTGAACTATTTTTAACAAAATGTCTACCTTAAATTGAGGGGGAGGGCAGTTGCCCTCTGATCACTTTTGACCCTTAAAATGGGCACTAGAACTCTTGATTTCCAATCGAATGAGCCCCCTTTGAAGTTTATACGACGACCCCTTCTATATGAAGTGCCTCTGGGAAAAAAATAAATGGTATGGGGGGGGGGAGGCTAGCTACCCTCCAATCACTTTTGAATCTTAAAAAGTGAATTATAACTTTCAATTTCCAATCAAATGAGCTCTCTAGGAAGTTTATACGAGCATCCCTTCCGTAGCAACCATATATGTCCCCAGGGCATAATTTACAACGCCTGCCCCCGGGCCCTGGGGGGCTGTGTCGACACCGGAGTTTTTTGCTATCAGAACTTTGAACTATTTATAACAAATGTCTATCTCAAAATTTTTATCTGATGCATTTAGGGCATGGAGGAGGGGGGCTAGTTGTCCTCCGATCTGTTTTGACTCTTAAAAAGTGAACAAGAACTTTCAATTTCCAATCAAATGAGCCCTCTCCGAAGTTTATCCGAGTATCCCTTCCATAAGAACTATATATGCCCCTAGAGCGTTACTCATAATGTCTGCCTCCGGGTCCTGGCGGGTTCCGTCGACACAGGAATTTTTCTTATATGTTCTTTAACTATTTTTAATCAAATGGGTATTATAAAAATTTTATCGGATGGGCTTGGGGAAAAAGGTGTGTGGGGGGGGGGGGCTAGTTGCCCTCCTATATCTTTTGACTCGTAAAAATTGAACTAGAACTTTCAATTTCCAATTAAATGAGCCCCCTCTGAAGTTTATACGAGCATCACTTTCTAAAGAACCACATAAGCCCCCAGGACAACACTTACAACGTCTATCCCCCTGGCTCTGGGGGGCGTTTTTGTTATCTAATTTTTGAACAATTTCCAAAACACTGGCTATCTCAAAATTTGTAGCGGACAGGTTTGAGGAAAAAAGAGCGTGGGAGGATAGTTCAACTCTCTTGACTCTTAAAAAGTGAACTAGAACTTTCAATTTCCAATCAAATGAGCCCTCTATGAAGTTTATACGAGCATCCCATTCATAAGAACCATTAATGCCCTTAGGGCATAACTTAGAACGCCTTCCCTGTGCCCTGGGGGTTTTATCGACACCAGATTTTTTCTTATCTGACCTTTGAACTATTATTAACAAAATGTCTATATTAAAATTTTCATCAGATGTGTTTTGAAAAAGAAGGCGTGGGGGGGGGCTAGATGCCGTAGGATCTCTTTTGACAATTAAAAAGTGAGCTCGAACTTTCAATATCCAATCAAATGAACCCTCTCTGAAGTTTATGTGAGCATCCCTTTCATACGAACAATATATGCCCCAGGGCATAACTTACAACCCTGCCCCCGGGCCCTTGGGGGTAGTGACGACACCTGAGGTTTTGTTATCTGACTTTTGAGCAATTTTTAACTTAATGGTTATCTCAAAATTTTCATTGAATGCATTTGGGGAAAAGGGGCGTGAATGGGGGGGGGGGATTAGTTGCTCTTCAATCTCTTTTTACTCTAAAAAACTGAACTAGAACTGTAAATTTCCAATCAAATGAGTCATCTCTAACTTTTTTACGAGCATCCCTTCAATAAGAACCATATAATCCCCCAAAGCATTACTTGCAACACCTGCCCTCTGGCCCTGGGGGGCTGTGCTGACCCCCGAGTTTTCTGTATATGGTCTTTGAACTATTTCAAAAAAAGCTATCTTAAATGTCTTATCGGATGGGTTTGAGGAAAAAAGGGCGTGGAGGGGGAGGGGGCTAGGTGTCCTCCAATCTCTTTTCATTCTTTAAAATGAACTAGAACTTTCAATTTCTAATCAAATTATCCCTCCTTGAAGTTGATACGAGTATCCCTTCCAAAAGACCCATATATGCTCCCAGGGCATAACTTACAACGCGTGCCCCTGGGCCCTGGTGGGTTGTGTTGATACCGTAATTTTTGTTATATGATCTTTAAACTATTTTTAACAAAATAGCTATCTTTAAATTTGTATTGGATGAATTTGGGAAAAAAGGGTTTGGGGGGGGGAGCTGCTTACCCTCCAATATCTTTTGACACTTAAAAAGTGAACCAGAACTTTCAATTTCCAATCAAATAAGTCCTCTCTGAAATTTATACGAGCATTCCTTCCATAAGAACCATATATGCCCCCAGGGCATAACTTATAACCCTTGCTCCTGAAGACTGTGGGGGGAGTGTCCTGCTCAAACAAATAATTTCCAGAACTTTCAACTACGTTGAACAAAATGACTATATCATAATTTTGATTGGATGTGTTTGGGGAAGTGGTGGGCGTGGAAGGGGTGTCAGTTGCCTTAAAATCACTTTCGACTATTAAAAAAGGAACTAGCCATTTAAATTTCCAGTCGAATGAGCCCTTTCTGAAGTTTCTACGACAACGTCGTCCATACAAAACCTTATATGCCCCCAGGGTATAACTTACAACCCTCGCCCTGAGGGCTGTTGGGCAGTTGTCATCATCCTTAAAGACCTAATTTCTAGAACTTAAAACTACGTTTAATAAAATGGCTATCTCAAAATTTTAATTGGATGTATTTGGGGGAATGATGGGCGTGGGGGGAGGGAGGGGGGTTAGTTGTCCTCCAATCACTTTTGACTATTAAAAAGGGCACTAGCCCTTTGAATTTCCAATCGAAAGAGCCTTTTCGAAGTTTCTACGACAACACCTTCTATAAAAACCTAAATACCTAATGGCATAACTTAAAACCCTTGCCCTAAGGGTTGTGGGGGAGTGTCCTCCTCAAAAACATATTTTCTATCTGGAAATCAACTACGCTGAACAAAAGGGCTATCTCATAATTTTGATTGGATGTGTTTGGGAGAATGATGGGCGTGGGGGGAGGGGGTCCTAGTTGCCCTCCAATGACTTTCGACTATTAAAAAGGGCACTAGCCCTTTGAATTTCCAATAGAATGAGCCTGTTTTGAAGTTTCTACGACAACGCCTTCTATAAAAACCTTATATGCCCCCAGGGCATAACTTACAACCCTTGTCCTGATGGTTGTGGGTGAGTGTCCTACGCTGAACAAAATGGCTATCTCAAAATTTTGATTTGGTGTTTTTGGGGGAATGATGGGGGGGGGCTAGTTGCCCTCCATTCATTTTCAACTATTAAAAAGGGCACTAGAAGTCTCGCTTTCCAATCGAATGAGCCGCCTTTGAAGTTTCTACGACGACCCCTTCCATATGAAATCCCTCTGGAAAAAAAATTAATAATAATAAATAAATATTAAAACATTGGCGCCGTATGGCCTTTACTATAGGCAACGCTGTAGCGTTGCCTCTGATTCTCGATAATATGTTTCGTAATTAATTTTAGCATGGAAATGAAAATAAATAACATCTATCATGAACGAATCAGCTTTGCATTTGAATATATACTTTTTCACTTGGTAGTTTTTTCAAAAGTTTCTTTTTAGTTTTCCACTTTCAAAGATGACTGGGAAAGGGAGGATTCAAGAAGGGGATTTTAAACACCAGTTTAAGGGGTTTCGATCATGGAGAATTCAGTGGTAACCCTTACACTCCATAAATGGCACTAAAATCACACTTTGGTGCCATAAGGCATTTTACGTTGGTGTTAGTAGAAAGGGGGGTACCAGCCCTACGAGAACACATGTGCTGTCATCTACAATTTTGTCTAACGCTGAACCTACATAATTTATGCATGTCTTATGGTTTTTGTCACTGAGAATGAAAAAACAGGATTTTTCTCACTTTGATGTATTTTCATGGTTTATTGATTCTAATGGGGTCAAAGACACCTCTTTCAAGGTCGATTTATTTGTTGTTTCCAAGTGTATTCTCTCCGGGGCGAAGTTTGCACATGCGCATTGATAATGAGGAAGAGATATATTGATCTAGGACAAGAGGGGGAAATGGATTTTCGAAATCAATTTTTTTTTTGAAAAATTGATTGCGTAACAGACTAGGACAAGTGAATTTCTGAGAAATTGATTGCGTAATCGAAGAGGAGCTAAATTTCTGAGAAAATGATTGCGTAATTGAAGGGGAACTAAATTTCTGAGAAATTGATTGCATAATCTCCCGGGCCTACATAATTTATGCATGTTTTTATGGTTTTTGTCAATGAGAATGAAAAAACAGGATTTTTCTCACTTTGATGTATTTTCATGGTTTATTGATTCTAATGGGGTCAATGACACCTCTAAAAAATTTTCGAAATCGAAAATTTTCCCTTTCTTTTTGTTAGAATGTTAGGCTAAAGATTCATGGTCAGTCTAGAGTCAACAGTTAGAGTGATTGAAAAATGAATAATTTTGAGAAAGAGAGAATTAGATCGAATCTGGTGTTTATGGAAAAACATTTGATTTTGGATGATGATTTTCTCGAGTTATCTCTCCAACGCAGGATATTCTCTCGGTGAACACTTGGCAATATAATGGGGACTGATTCTCCTCCATTGGACTATTGTATGAAGCTTTGTCGATGTGACTCAAATGCTTATACTCAATTTATCGAGCGAGGACGATCAGTTTCGTTTTAGCTGTGAGAGAGAGTTGACATCGGAAACAAAAATATGTTCTATACATATCCACTATGCATGTACACTCTTTGCAGTTGGACTCAATGTGAGAATTGTACGATTATTGATGACTATAGAAAAAATTACAAATTATGTAATCCTTATAAATTACAGAGAGGCTATGCAGTACAAATTAAAGGATATAATTCATGTCTTGAAGAGATTTGTGACTCTCACCCTAGAGGACATCTGTGCTCCAAGTGTCACTATGATAAATGTGATCAGTGGGAGAATACTTACCCCGCTACGATTGTAAAGAATCCCAAACGTGATTTTAGTTTATTTCTACGAGATTGGTATCGTCGTGGATTTAAATTATTCTGGAAGGAAGAATCTGGTCTAAGATTCAACTGTTAACAAGACTGGGGTAACAAGACAATTTGGTTTCCAAATGATTTACCAGCATTAGTGGTTCACGACAGTTGCCCATTAATCGATGAAGAAATTTAAAGTGAAGAAAAGTCGTTTTTATCATGTACATACATTATTTCTATTAAAAAAAAAATCACAAACATTTTTTAAGTACTTTACTCTTAGGGCTCTGAAATTTATATTATACAGGTCTGAGAGAATATTTTCCGCTAGAAAGTCATTCAGGCGTGGATTGTCTACATAAATGTTGAGAAACTGCTTGTAAGTATAGCCGCGACATCGGACCACAAAATATAGCAGTGCATGGAAGCCACAGCTTTTAGACGTCAGATCCTGCACTCTCCTCCGATTTTGAATAATAGTTTTCCCACTGCTTTTAATATAGTTTCTGATGTGGGGTGTGTAGAATGTATAGGGAACACCAAGAGGATCAAAAAATTCAATCGTCTTCATTGTTTGAAAGATGCACAGCTAATGACCCCTCAGCACAGTCGACGTACTGCTATTAACAATAATTAAGGTATTGTTGACACTTTGATTTTTTCCAAGAAAGTCCGAGGGCAGACAACAGGATTTGTACTGGGACATGTAGGGATCCATATTAAATACATTGATTATTTGACTGGTGTTCATGGTGCCAAGTCTAGTAGAACACTGCCTTCGGGAGTGATTTCCCAATAGGTTTCATATTGAGAAAAGCATCAAATGTATTTTCACTTCCATGAACTTCCCGAGGGCTCGAGTTGGACAGAGAACGATGTGGTCGATGGTTATATATTTGCTTGATTTTATCTAAATCATGAATAAAAGCAGGTGTATTTTTCAGCGTACAAATTCTTGAAATTAATGGACGAATCGTTCTTATCAATCGTTCAGCCAATGCAGCCTTTATCGGGCTGTGACTATGATAAAGTGTTGTAT
The DNA here is from genome assembly GCA_029168905.1 of Artemia sp. Kazakhstan ARC1039. Lineage (NCBI taxonomy): Eukaryota > Metazoa > Arthropoda > Branchiopoda > Anostraca > Artemiidae > Artemia > Artemia sp. Kazakhstan ARC1039. Next base: position 16,031 of record JAQQPU010005268.1, on the reverse strand, counting down.
TATATTTCAATAGAACCTTTTGCACATAGGGATTAATAAATTCGCTACCTCGATCCGATTGAATTTTTCTATAGCAATCCTGTTCAAGAATACTTTCTAAAGCCTGAGCAACTTCAACACCTCTCTTTGACCGTAATGGGATGGCATAGGCATAGTGATTAAAGACACTGATTGCCACCAGAATATATTTGTAGGGTACATTGTGACGTCGTTGAATCGCGTCTAGAGTTAAAAGATCCGTTTGTATTATATGCAGAGGGAAGAAGGCTTTAGTTTGTCGATATTGTTTGCAACGAAGCCTGCAATTCCGATGCAGTGTGTAACTCGGTTCATTCTGTAGATACTCTTTTGCTTTTCTTAATGTGCTGCCGCCGTCTATGTCAGAAGCGACTTTAGAAAGCGTTTTGGGGGAACTTAAACTTCCCGCTTCACCAATATTTTCATAGAAATGTTTCAGAACTTCAACCATTTTGAACGCAAACACGTAGTGTAATGTCCACTCCCCTTTTGCATACTGGAGGGTGAATCAATCCGTCTTCGCTTTTGACTAGCAGCCACTTACTTAAATTTACTTACTTAAGGCTCTTGCTCGGTAGCGTCGCCAGCGTAGAGGGAACCAGTCGTCAGTGCCGTCAGTCTTCTCCAGAGTGGTCGGTTCAGGGCGATGGTGGTCGCTTCAGCCGGGTTGATGTTTCTGGAGGCGAGCCGATCACGGATGACGTCCGCCCATCTGGTGCGTGGTCTTCCCCTAGGACGCCTCCAGCCGTTTGCAGCTGGGTCGAAATCGAAGATGAGCCAGGCGGGTGTTTGGGCAGGCAGACGGAGCAGATGACCATACCAATGCAGCGAGCGAGACTCAAGATGCTCAGACAGGGGTGGGAGTTGTAAGGAACTGAGGATTTCCGAATTTCGTACCCTGTCGGACCACCGGGAGCGTTCGATTTTTCGGAGGTGTTTCGTCTGGATGGCATCTACCTTCAGCGTCTGTGTCTGAGTCAGCGACCAAGTCTCGGCAGAATAGAGCATAACGCTGGCAACCGAAGCAGAATATATTCGTGCTTTGTTGAGGCGGCTTATCTGGGGTTTATGGAAGACTGTTTTTAGAAGGCGACCGAAGACAGAGTTTGCTTTTGCCGCTCTTGCTGATATTTCGGCATCTAGGCTTCTGTTTGAGCAGACAATTGAACCAAGGTAGGTAAACTGCTTGACTATCCCTACAGTTTGGCCACAAATTTCCACAGACGACAGGGGGTTGGACTGCGTTTTCTCAACGGGCATTATTTTGGTCTTCGACCAATTTATTTTCAGACCGAGTTTCTCAGTGGCAGAGGCCAGTGTTTCCAGTGTAGTTTTGAGGTCACTAATGTTTTTGCATATTAGCGCCACGTCGTCGGAGAATTCGACGTCTGAAAGAACTCTTCCAGCAAAGCCTATGCCAAACGGCTGCACCTGCTGTGTTTTATTCAGGACGTGGTCTATTACACAGTTAAAGAGCTCAGGTGCAGCGGCACAGCCTTGCCGGACAACGTTTTTAATTTTGAAATATCCGGAAGTCCGTCCATTTACGATCACCGCACTTTCAGTGTTATTATACAGCTCTTTGAGGAGACGGACGATTTTCGTGGGTACACCAGCAGACTGGAGGATTAGCCATAGTGACTGCCTATCGACAGTGTCGAAGGCAGATCGAAAATCGACAAAGGCAATGTACGCCTTCCTCTCATATTCAAGAATTTTCTCTACTAGCTGTCTAATCGTATGGATTTGCTCGGTGGTGGACTTGCCTGGCATGAAGCCAGCTTGCTGGGGGTGACGGAGGGTATGGAGGTAGCGTGTTGCCCATTTGAGAAGCAGCATAGCGAAGAGCTTTCCAGGAACTGAGAGTAAAGTTATGCCACGATAATTGCTACATTCTGCTTTGCTCCCCTTCCTCTTGTAGATTGGTACAAGTAGGCCCTTCTTCCAGTCTGAGGGGATTTTTCAGAGTGCCACACAAGGTTAAACAGCGTTTTTAGCCAGAGGATCATGGCTGGACCCCCATTTTTAAGGAATTCTGATGTTAGGCCACATATTCCTGGTGCTTTGTTATTCTTTAGCTTGCGGGTGGCAGCTTTTATCCCCTCAGCTGTAAATTCAGGACCATCAGGAGCAGGTATGGTAGTAGCCGCAGCAGCCGCTAGCTCGTGGTCCGTCTGGTCTGGTGGATCTGAGTTGAGCAGTTTCTCAAAGTGGTCCTCCCACTGGCGGAGGCATTGTGATTGGTCGTAGATATTATCACCGCTAGCACTTCGAAGGTATGACATAGTTTGAGTGTGCTGACCTGACAGCTCACGAAGAATCTTGTAGGTGGCTCTACTGTCCTTTTTCTTGGTGGCCTCTTGCAGTTCGGATGCCTTGCTGTCAATAAAAGCCTTGCGGTCTTTATGCAGCATGGAATTGGGCTCTTTGTTTAGCAGTCTGTATGTTATAAAATCAGGTGTTATAAAATCATTGCTGCTGCTGCTGCTAGTATTTTCCAATATTGAATCTTCTTCTTTTTTAAATTGTGTTGTTGTTGGCGTTGTTGGAGGACTATATTCTCTTAGTTTCTTTACAATTTGCTTATTGCCAATAAGACTTTTGGGAAAGTTTGATGCATTTAGAAAGGCGTATAGATTATTGTCAAAGGATAAGTGTCCTTTACGATTCGTCACCATATCAAAAATTATATCAATTAGATTATAACTTTTTTTCTGAATTATAATTCGTTTCCCTGCGCTGTCGACTTGAACTTGATGATCACCACCAGTTTCCAACATGAGATATGATAATACTCTTTTACTCTGTTCTCGATAGGTCACTGGCAATAGGTTTCCAATTGTTGTCACTATAGAATTATATTCCTTCTCCTTTGATTGCACTGCAGAATCTTGAGGAGATGTTTCATGTTTAGAGGGATCTGTGACGGTAACAGCGGGTCTCTCACGATAAGGTCTATGTTTGTCCACACGTCGCAATGCATCTTAAAGTAAAAGCAGTTTTTTGTCATCAGCAATATTCTCATCATTAATGAATTTGCTTAGATTGTCTTCAAAATTTTCGACGGGCGAGAGGACAAGTTCAAACGGCGTCAATTTATAGGGTTTAGCCATTCTCTAGAGAAAACTGTTTACAAGTCCTGCAGTAAAAGTGTAAAAAAGCTACTGCCCGCTTGAAGGAGACGTTTTCTTTAAAAACCTTTCCCTTGTTTTTGCAAGCCAAGGCGCGTAAAATGGAACGATGTTGCTTTGTCTATTGTCTAACACCTTCTGGCAAGTGTACATTGCCCTCAGTTAAATTTAAACAAAGTTCAGATATTAGATTAATGAAATCTTTGTCAACACCATGTTTGAGTATGGCCTTCCGTAGTGGAGGTTTTGAAGTGCCTAAAATGGTAAATAAATGCCGTTGTTCGTGTAGTTTCTTCAGTGTCATAATGGCAACTAATAGCTTTTTCTACTGTTCACTGGAAGATATACGGTAATTTCATTGTCAAAAATGTCGGTGACTATACGTAGATCCTCGGGTGTGCTATGATTAAGATCTAGCAAAATGTAGCCGTAGGGCTTATTTGTCGCCTGAGTGTTCGCTGACAGCAGAAATTTAGGGGTGCCTGGATATATTTGCTTATTAAGAGTTATTAGCGAGCTAGAATCACGAACAACTCGGTAGATAATATAGATGGTGCAATTCAAAGCAAGGGTTTGCATACATTTGCTCTGATGAAACAGATTGTGTAGAGCTAGGGTCAAGAAAATGTTTTCATGATGAGAGCGAACGGTGAACAGCTGTAGCATTTCCTGTGAGAACTGTTCAATGGATTCAGCCAAATCATCAATAATCAGCAACGAGTTTGGTTCAATACTATTGAAAACATCAAGTCCCCTGTGGCTGCTAGTCAAAAGCGAAGACGGATTGATTCATCCTCCAGTGTGCAAAAGGGGAGTGGACATTACACTACGTGTTTGCGTTCAAAATTATTGAAGTTCTGAAACATGTCTATGAAAATATTGGTGAAGCGGGAAGTTTAAAATCCCCCAAAACGCTTTCTAAAGTTGCTTCTGACATAGACGGCGGCAGCACATTAAAAAAAGCAAAAGAGTATCTACAGAATGAACCGAGTTACACACTGCATCGGAATCGCAGGCTTTGTGGCAAACAATATCGACAAACTAAAGCCTTCTTCCCTTTGCATATAATGCAAAAGGATCTTTTAACTCTAGACGCGATTCAACGACCTCACAATGCACCCTACATATATATTCTGGTGGCAATCAGTGTCTTTAGTCGCCTAGCCTATGCCATCCCATTACGGTCAAAGAGAGGTGTTGAAGTTGCTCAGGCTTTAGAAAGTATTCTTGAACAGGATTGCTATAGAAAAATTCAATCGGATCGTGGTAGTGAATTTGTTAATCCCCATGTGCAAAAGGTTCTATTAAAATATAATACAACACTTTATCATAGTCACAGCCCAATAAAGGCTGCATTGGCTGAACGATTGATAAGAACGATTCGTCTATTAATTTCAAGATATTGTACGCCTAAAAATACACCTGCTTTTATTCATGATTTAGATAAAACCATGCGGATATTCAACCATCGACCCCAACGATCTCTGTCCAACTCAAGCCCTCGGGAAGTTCATTGTAGTGAAAATAAATTTGATGCTTTTCTAAAGCAATATTCCAATGGTGAAAAAGAAAAAAATGTGAAGAAGAAGAAATTCAATGTTGGTGATACTGTTCGAATTAATAGAACCACCAATATTTTTGAAAAAGGGAATTATTTATGGAGCACTGAACTTTTTAAAATGTCCAAAATCCTGGACACCAAACCCACGACATATCGACTGCGAGACACCAAAGATGATGAGATTCTCGGCGGTTTTTATGAATATGAACTGCAAAAAGTTAGAAACACTAGCGAAATTTATCAAATTGAAAAGATATTAAAGAGTCGTACTCGTAGGGGCCAGAGACAGTTGCTTGTTTGCTGGCTAGGATACAACTCTGATTTTGATTCTTGGGTCAGTGCTGAAGATATTAACAATGCCCAATGATTTCTATGTGTCTTTCATGTCCAATGTTTCTGATCCTCTCTACAATGACTTGAATAGAACAACAGATTTTTGGACGAAACTCTCTCCCACCATCAAATTCGACGACAATGGAAAGTATGAAGTGGCTCTTGTCGACTGTATTCTCAAAAATACCTACGACACCCAGAGTTAAGATCGTAATATGAAATAAAAATTAGACCATATGATTGGCCACCCCCACCCTCAGGTGATCAAGAACAAATTCAAAAGATCAATTGGATGGATTATCCATATATTGAATTACCCTACGAGGAACTCACCTGTATGAATGATTTATGTCGTTCTATTAATAAAAGAATTTCTGCTCGTAAAAAAGGAGCTTTTCATTTCAACTATTCAAAGGAGGAGGGCAAGATCTACATTAGTTCACCTATTGCCAATGAAAAGGTTATTCTCAATAATGATCTAAAGGACGTTCTTGGCTTTCAGCTCAATATAATCAACGGTAAAAGTTCCAGAAACACTAACTTCATTTTTGCTGACTACCCGCATGCCTTCTCCATGGACACATGTATATTTCTCTACGCTTCATTTGTGGAAACATCCCATGTTGGTAATTCAAATGTTCCCCTCCTACGGGCTCTTGAACGAAAAACCAATCAAGAACATATTCACCACTATAATATAAAGCATCTTCAGTATATTCCCGTAAACACTTCCTATTTGGAACTCTGTCAGTTAACACTAAGAACTGAATTAGGTGATCTCCTAGCAATTTCAAAAGGTTTGGCTGTGATTACATGCCATTTTCGTCTCATCGTTCAACAACAAGATGTCTAATAATAGAAAAGTGGTATTCATTTGTCCTGATATTGACTGCTATGTTAATACTCTTGGCCCAAGACAACAGGGCAATGGAATGGACTATTACAAAGGGCTTACGACAATGTCTGGCTATGGTCTTGGCCGTTGGTTTGCTAAGCTGTTTCGCTCTTCACTACCTCTGGTTAGAAAATATCTTGTACCTTCTGCGACAGATTTTGCATCCTCTACACTATACGATTGGGGCTCTGGCAAGGATTTCAAAAAAAGTGCTACGGAAAATCTTAGGTCCAGTGCGCGAACCCTTGGCGAGGGATTAAAACAAAATGGAAAAGGTTTAAAAAGGTCGAGAAATAATGCATCACTCATAAGTCTCTACTCAGGTCTGAAACGAAAGACATCACCCCTGTCAAAGAAAAGAAGGAAAAAGCCGACACGTACTGTAAACAGTAGTAGAAGAAGAAGAAGTCCCAGGAAGAGAATTGTCAGATCGAAACTAGATTTATTTTCCTAAGATGTCCTACCTACAGCATAAGGATTCTCAACCTTCAATCACCACCGCATTGAATCTATTCAATGCTGAAAATGTTGATGTGAGTGTCAAGCATGGATACTATGAACAATTTTATCCTCAAGAACCCCTCTCCGATAATATCCACTTTCAAATTTATTCCAATGAAGACTACTTTATGGACATATCTTCGACATTTACAGATTTACAAATGAGAGTCCGGAAATCCGATAATACATTGCCAATTCTTGCCGATGGAATATCCTATGAAAATCGTATATTACATAATTTATTTCGTCAAATTAGTGTCTACATCAATGGCACGCTGGTGAGTTCAAGCAACAATCTCTCAAATTATACAAGCTATATGCAATTCATGCTGATGACACCCAAGTCATACAAGGAATTGAGAGGCACCGCCAATGGATATGAATATATTACTAATACTGATAGTACAGATGCACTTATACATGCTACAACTAGTGAATTACATCTAGTTGGAAAAATATATCATGAAATATTTAATATACCCCAATGGCTACCACCCAATGTTAAAGTAGATATAAAATTGACGCTTGCACCATCCAATTTCATATTGAGAAAAGAACTTGCTGCCAATCATGATGTGACTCTCTCCCTCACCTCGGCAATACTTCATGTACGCAAACAACAAGTTATGAGTTCTGTTGCTTTGGCAGTGGAAAAACTGAGAGTCAGTGGAAATAATATTAAACTACTTGTTCCTCATACAATCACCAATCAACGTCATATTGCCATGGGGTCACGCACCTTCACCGACTCATCCTTTATCAATGGTGAAATTCCATTAAAACTCGCTTTGACTTTTGTAAAAAGCGCTAATGCAATAGGATCGTGGACTGGATGTCGACATAAATTCGAAATTTTGGGCTTTCATCTCTTGTCTGCAAAGTAAACGGCATCCCACTCTACAATCTATCTTTTGATAAATCGTATAGAACATTGTATGAGTTGACCATGTAAACCCTAGATCATGATTCGTAACTATTTGAAAATGGTATAACCGAAGAAATGTTTGTTAAAACACATGGTATCATTGTATTGGATTTGTCTAGTACGCAGGATATGAGTATAGTACGTACGGGGAGTGTGCGTTTAGAGTGTACATTTGCCGAGCCATTGGCTGAGAGTATTGCACTAATCTCACTAAATCAATATGAAACCTATTGGGAAATCACTCCCGAACGCAGTGTTCTACTAGACTTGGCACCATGAACACCAGTCAAATAATCAATGTGTTTAATATGGATCCCTACATACCCCAGTACAAATCCTATTGTCTGCCCTCGGACTTACTTGGAAAAATTCAAAGTGTCAACAATACCTTAATTATTGTTAATAGCAGTCCGTCGACTGTGCTGACGGGCCATTGGCTGTGCATCTTTCAAACAATGAAGCCGATTGAATTTTTTGATCTTCTTGGTCTACCCTATACATTCTACACACCCCACCTCAGCAACTATATTGAAAGCAGTGGGAAAACTTTTATTAAAAATCGGAAGAGAGTGCAGGATCTGACGACTAAAAGCTGTGGCTTCAATGCACTACTATATTTTGTTTTCCGATGTCGCGGCTATATTTACAAGCAGTTTCTTAACATTTATGTTGACAATCTACATCTGAATGACTTTCTAGCGGCAAATATCCTCTCAGACCTGTATAACATTGATTTCGGTGCCCTAAGAGTAAAGTGCTAAAGAAATGTATGTGAATTTGTTTATTAATAAAATGTATATATACAACAATGTCTTTAAATCTTCACTTTAGATTTCTTCTTTTTCGGTGTATAGGCAACTATCGTGAACCACTAATGCTGTTAAATCATTTGGATTCACTGTATATTGATCTTGATTGACTGCAAAGTCAGGGTCACATTTTCTACAGTATAATGTAACTTCACTCTTGTCATATCTCTTTGTATAGTCAATGATACTATTTGCATTCATATTATGAAATTCACGAGTTTCAATCGGTCTATTTGAAGCAATATCACATACAGTGTTTTCAAATGGTGAATCACATTCGGTAACTGAAAAATAAAAATCACTTGGGTTATAGTCATAATAGGTAGTGTCGTCACAACGATGACGTAGAAACCAAATTGTCTTGTTACCCCAACAGTTGAATCGTAGACCAGATTCTTCCTCCTAGAATAATTTAAATCCACGACGATACTAATCTCGTAGAAATAGACTAAAATCACGTTTGGGATTCTCTCCAATCATAGCGGGGTAAGTATTCTCCCACTGATCACATTTATCATAGTGACAATTGGAGCACTGATGTCCTCTAGGGTGAGAGTCACAAATCTCTTCAAGACATGAATTACATCTTTTAATTTGTACTGCATAGCCTCTATGTAATTTACAATGATTACATAATTTACACTTTTCACTATAGTCATCAATACTTGTACAATTCTCACATTGAGTCCAACTGCCAAGAGTGTACATGCATAGTGGACATGTATAGAACATTTTGGTTTCAGATGTCAACTCTCTCCCACAGCTAAAACGAAACTGATCGTCCTCGCTCGATAAATTCTCGGTGGAGGAATGGGAGAGGAGTAATTCTGTGACGTCACCTCTTTCGAATGGTGGGGGAGCTATCTACAGTGAATTTATGGCAATGTTTTCAAAAGTATATCCATGATATTATTCTGCTTTGTTCCAATTAATATATCAATAAATTGAGTATAAGCATTTGAGTGAAATCGACAAAGCTTCATACAATAGTCCAATGTGGGAGAATCAGTCCAGTGTTCACCGAGAGAATATCCTGCGTTGAAAAGATAACTCGGGAAAATCATCATCCAAAATCGAATGTTTTCCCATAAACATCAGTAATTAGATAAACTATCTAATTCTCTCTTTCTCAAATTTATTCATTTTTCAATCCTTTCACTCTAACTGTTGACTCTAGACTGACCATGAATCGTTAGCCTAACATTCTAGCAAAAAGAAAGGGAACATTTTCGATTTCGAAACAATTTTAGAGGTGTCATTGACCCCATTAGAATCTATACACCATGAAAATACATCAAAGTGAGAAAAATCCTGTTTTTTCATTCTCAGTGACAAAAACCATAAAAACATGCATAAATTATGTAGGCCCGGGAGATTATATAATCAATTTCTCAGAAATTTAGTTCCCCTTCGATTACGCAATCATTTTCTCAGAAATTTAGCTACCCTTCGATTACGCAATCGATTTCTCAGAAATTCACTTGTCCTAGTCGGTTACGCAATCAATTTTTCGGAAATCTATTTCCCCCCTCTTGTCCTAGATCAATATATCTCTTCCCCATCGTCAATGCGCATGTGCAAATTTCGCCCCAGAGACAATACACTTGGGAACAACAAATAAATCGACCTTGAAAGAGGTGTCATTGGCCCCATTAGAATCAATAAACCATGAAAATACATCAAAGCGAGAAAAATCCTGTTTTTTCACTCTCATTGACAAAAACCATAAAACATGCATAAATTATGTAGCTTCAGCGTTAGACTAAATTTTAGATGGCAGCACATGTGTTCTCGTAGGGCTGATACCCCCCTTTCTACTGGTGTTGTCACAACAAAAGTAAAAAAGAGTGAATAAATGTAAATATTAGCTTTCAAATGACCTGAAAAAACTCCCTATGAGTACTGGAGGAATAAAAACGGGAGACTTATCAGTTTTTCCAGCTCTTTTTATAAATTCCTGTAAATTTGTTTTCGCAATAAGCTTTTACTACTAATAAGAATCTAAATAATAGATATCATTCACGAATCAGCATTTAATAACAAAACAGGTTTTTTTTTAACTGAAAGTAAGGAGCGACATTAAAACATAAAACGAACAGAAATTATTCCGCATATGAAAGGGGCTGTCCCCTCTTCAACGCCTCGCTCTGTATGCTTAAGTTAGACTCTTTGTCACAACTCTACTTTAAAAAAAAATAAAAACTTTTGCGCACAGAGCGAAGCGTTGAGGAGGGGACAGCCCCTGTCATATACGGAATAATTTCTGTTCGTTTTAATTTTAATGTCGCTCCTTACTTTCGGTTAAAAAACTTAAAACGGACAGTTAAAACTTAAAACGAATAGAAATTATTCCGTAAATGAAAAGGGTTGTCCCCTCCTCAACGCCTCGCTCTGTATGCTTAAGTTTGACTCTTTGTCACAACTCTACTTTTTAAAGCAATAAAAACTTTTGTGCAAAGAGCGAAGTGTTGAGGAGGGGACAGCCTCTTTCATATACGGAATAATTTCTGTTTGTTTTAGTTTTAATGTCGCTCCTTACTTTCAGTTTTTTTTTTTTTGCATTTAATTTCTGAACTTTTTTCAACTAATGCAGGTTATAATTTGGCTCATCGTACAGAAAAAATAAAACAAAAATTTGCATATTAATTTTGGTAGATTTATTCCGTATATGAAGGGTCGCCCCCTCCTCAATACCTTGGTCTTTACGCTAAGACTGTTAGCACTTTTAAAAAAGCTTCCTATTCTAATAAAACGGACCCCATGATTTAGTAGACGCTCTTAAAAAATTGGGAAAACAGTCAAACTTTAGCGTAAGGAGCAAATTATTGAGGAGGAGGCAACCCTTCTTATATGAAGTAATTTCTGTTGATTTCTCAAATAATACTGGTAAATATGGTTCACCCTTTGTGAAATATACCACCCCCCCCCCCCTCACGGAAAACTCCTCCATGGAAATTTTATCCAACGTAAAGTGCACCCCTCCCCCCTGTCAAATTCCCTACAGACAGTTGCATCCTTGCTGAGAATCCCCTCCTCACTTCAAAATTGCTTGCGGACGATTCAACCAGAAAAACTCTCCTTAGCATTCCTTGATTTGAATAAGACTTTAATCTCTAATCGGTTTCTCGATCACTCCAGAAATGCCCCCTGCCGTGGAAATTGTTTCCCAGAAATCAAAACACGTGGGAAAAAGGCCCTGGATAATTCCAACAAAACATCTCCACATGAAAAATTTGGCAAAGAGAATGTAAAACAATTAAAAAGAATTTCGTATAGTAATTCCGTCAAATCCCCCCCCCCAGTGTAACATTTCCCCTGAAATATTCATCCCCCCAGAAATTTTCGTCCACAAGGAAGATTCTCCCTATAGAAATCCACCCTAAGCACCCCCCCCCCCCCCAAAAAAATGTCTGTATACTTCCCCATAACAAATTCTATACGTAAGCAATGGACGAATTTCATAACAGGCCTCTCCCTACGGACTTTGGAGGGGGGGGGGGGGCAGGGGTTATATTTCACACCTAAAGACATAATTGTATGATCAACTATACTGAACAATACGACATACTCAAAATTTTGATCAGATAACTTTGGGGGAAAATTGGCGTGGGAGGGGGCCCAGTTACTCTCTAATATTTTTAGTCACTCAATAAGGGCACTAGAGCTTTTAATTTACGTTCGAATACATCCTCTCCTGATCTTCTAGGACCACTATTTCGATACAATCACCCTTGGGCAAAAAAATAAATAAACACGCATCCGTGATCTGCATTCTGGCAAAAATAGCAAAATTCCACATTTGTGCAGATAGGAGCTTGGAACTTCTACAGTATGGTTCTATCTTATGCTGAATCTTACGGTGTGATTTTCAATAAGATTTCTTGAATTTTAGGGCGTGTTTCTCCCCTATTTCAATAATCAGGCACATTTTCTCAGGCTCGTAACTTTTGATGGGTAACACCAAACTTGATAAATCTTTTATATTTGGAATCATCATAATAAGCTGATTCTTTTTTTATGTATATTGATATTGAAATTCCTTTTTTTACAGTTTCGGTTACTATTGAGCCGAGTCGCTCCTTACTTATAGTTCGTTACCACGAACTGTTCGATTAACGGCAAATTTTTCCTTAAGCGAGAGTTGAATGGGGTTGAGTTACGCGGGGGTTGAGCTGCACGAGGGTTCAGTTTGATGAGAGTTTAGCTAACGGGGTTCAGCTAAGCGAATGTTCAGTTGCTCGAGGGCTCAGTTACACGAGGGTTCAGTAGCACACAGGTTCAGTTACACAAGGATTAAGTTGCAGGGACGTTGAGTTACACGGGGTTTCAGTTAAACGGGGGTTCGGTTGCACCTGGGCTCAGACACAAGAGGGTTCAGTTATATGGGTTCGGTTTTACGGTGTTCAGTTACACAAGGATTAAGTTTTAGTAGAACTGTATTATTTGTAACCAGCGCCATAGGGGGTATTGAGATCATATTATCCCTGTTGGTACATTTCTTGGACTTTTTGAATATTTGGAGCAAAATGGCTATTTAAAAATTTTGGTAGGGCGTTGTATGGGGTTACGAGGGAGTAGGGGGGGCAGGTAGAAAACCAGAGTGCGGGATGGGAATTGATGCCCTATAGTTATATTCGATTCCTAAAAAGAGCACTAACATTTGTCATTTCCAAATAAAATGAGCCGCAAGATTATACTACCAAATTTTTGTATGAAATGGCCTAGAGACAAAAAAAAATGCATTAAAGGCAGATACCTCTTTACTCAGGCAGAACCATTGCACTGCTTCTAATGGCCCGATTTGTTAGAAAATCTTGCAATCGGAAATCAGATCTAACAATCTATTGACACAGATGTATGTTTCGATTTTTACTGGAAGCGATTATCGAAATCTGGGAGAATTCACTTCATTTGATCTTGAATTTAGGAAAAAGAGCTGAAGCTCATTCAGCTCAAATTGCTGACCGTAAATTACATTAAGTTAAAAACACTACAACTTTTTCTTCACATGCAAGTAAAAAGAGAAATAAGACTTAAAATTAACAGGAATCATTCCGCACATGAAAGTAGCAGACCTTCCTACTCTTCATGCTAAATTTTTACTAGTTCTTAACTCAAAGCTTTTCTAAGTTCAACAGATACAACCATTTTGTAATTTTATGTAATTTTATTCTACTTATTGTTTTACTTTAATATATGTAATCGAATAACTTATTGAATACCATTTTGCTGCTTATTAATGAATAACTATTCCCCCCCTTCTTTGACGCCACTGCAAGAAAAACAAATACTAAATTTCTTATCCAATTTATTCTGCTTTTAAATATTAAATTAAAAAAAAAGTTTTTTAAACTGAAAGTAAGGAGTGACATTAAAACTTAAAACGAACAGAAATTATTCCGTATATGAAAGGGGCTGTCCCCTCCTCAGCGCCTAGCTCCTTACGCTAAAGTTTTTTATTGTTTAAAAAAATTAAGTTCTGAGACAGAGTCAAACTTTTGCGTAAAGAGCGAGGCGTTGAGAAGAGGGTCAGCCCCTTTTATATACGGAATAATTTCTGTTCGTTTTAAGTTTTAATGTCGCTCCTTACTTTCAGTTTAAAAAACTTGTTTATTTTTATTTTATTTTTGATTGTTTTTTGGTTAATGCAGCTTTTATTTTGGCTCACCGTTATTGAATAAGTAAACAAAATTTGCATAAAAATTTTACTTTTCTTTTGCTAAATGGCTGTCTCTAAATTTGGTTCTGACTTAATTTACAAATTAACTTACGTAACCCTAGTCAATACCTTGCTCTTTAAACTAGAGTTCGAATTTTGTTCAAATTCTTTAAAAATGACCTCTTAATCACAAAGGCCGTTAATTGGAATAAATAGCTCTTATGAAAGTACTAAAAAATCTTTGGCTTAAAGAGCGAGGCATTGACTAGAAGGTGAACCCAATCATATAGCTAATATTTTTTGTTTGTTTTAAGTTTTGATGTTGCTCCTTACTTTCAGTTGAAAAACTTGTTTTTTTTTATATTTAATTTCTGATTTTTGTTTTAAATAATGATGGGAAATCCGGCGCCCCCTTCATAGCCATGTACCTTCCCCCATGAAAAATTCCTTCATGAAAAGATCCTCCCATATAACCCCCAACCAACCCCCACCCCCCACTACCAGAAAAATGCCCCCTGAAAACGTCTGTATACTTCCCAATAACCAAACTATATGTTAACATTGGGTAAAGTTCATAATTTTCAGCCCTCCCCCTGGGGGCTTTGAGGGATTAAGTCATCCTAAAAGACATAGTTATAATATTTTCGACCATGCTGAACAAAATGGCTATCTCAAAATTTTGATCGGGTGACTTTGGGAAAAAAATGAGCGTGGGAGGGGGCCTAGTTTCCCTCCATTTTTTTTGGTCACTTAAAAAGGGCACTAGAACTTTTAATTTACGTTCCAATGAGCCCTCCCACGATATTCTAGGACAATTGGGTCGATACGATCACCCCTGGGAAAAAGAAAAAAAAATAAACACGCATCAGTGATCTTTCTTCTGGCAAAAAAATGGAAAATTCCACATTTTTGTAGATAGGAGCTTGAAACCTCTACAGTATGGTTCTCTGATACGCTGAATATGATGGTGTGATTTACATTAAGTTTCTATAACTTTTAGGGGGTCTTTGCCACTTTTTTCGAAAATTTTACAAGGCGCGTAACTTTTGATGGGTAATATTAAACTTGATGAAACTTATATATTTGAAATCAGAATTAAAATCTGATTCTTTTGATGTATCAATTGGTATCAAAATTCCGTTTTTTAGAGTTTCGGCTCCCATTGAGCCGGGTCGCTCCTTACTTACAGTTCGTTACCACGAACTGTTTGACATAGGTAGCACACCATAACAAACAACAATTCTAGATATTTGGAAAGCTGATGGTTTAATAGCTTCCCTTGCGATTAGCTGTGAAACCTTATGTGCCAATTACAACATAGTTGGGAGTGTGCCAACTTCAGATAATGCCTTTTTGTGCCAATTATAGCCGACGAGAGCAACACTTTAGCCTATTTGGTTTCAAAAAAGTATCCAAGACCACCTATAGGAAAATTTTCCCAAATATTTTGGTTTATATGTTCTTTGAGTCCACTAAAAATCTGCTGCTTTTATATGACCTTCGCCTGATTTTCAAAAAAAGAAAGAAATAGAAGCACTGATGGTGCTGAGCATCTCTTGTCAAGCTTAGTACAGGTGCATGTGTAGCAAATGTACAATAGTGGCTTTTTATTACTGACCACAGCAAAGGTATTTACATAGTAATGCGCGTTCCTATCTTCTCCATTGAAGAGTTTTGGGACCCATCGTGTGTTGTGCATTTCTCCTTGGCTTTCATTGCAAACGTGTGCAATGAAAGATTTATATACCTTTTTTGTGCTATGGTACGCTATTAGGAATTTAATCAATAGTTCTGACCACGTCAACGTCACTTCTCTGACCATGTCTGTTTGTGGCACTGCGAAGTGTCCCATTCATGAAACAAACATGCATGACTGTATACACACCTTAGTTTTGTGTTGCTGATTGAAGACTGACTTTGCTTGCTCCCTCAGATCAACATGTCGTAAAATTTTTGTACACTTAAGATTTATATCCCTTGTGCAATCTTTACTGCGTTATTTTGCTAGTCTCCTACGCACTGGCAGATCCAGGGGTGCCGGGAGAGGGACCCCGTTCCCCCGCCCAAGATTTGTTATCTGGTGCCCTTATGTCTTTTTTTTCAGTTTTTCACTCTTTTCAAAAATAAATCTGGTTTCAATTATTGGTGCCCTTGTCACATTGCCCCCACCCCCAAGATTTTGATTATTGCCGCTCTTGT
>JAQQPU010005267.1:0-48042 GCA_029168905.1 Artemia sp. Kazakhstan ARC1039 | reverse complement strand
TTTCTACCCCTACCCTGTATTCTTCTCTTTTCTCCCCTCTTTCCCCTGTTCCCCCGTTTTCCGTAGTACTCTTTTTCTATACTGAATTTTAGATGTCAATTTCGTAATCAGCGTATGTGAAAACCTCAGAAAACTCACTTTAAAATATTTTCTAGGCATGTTCGGCATTTTTCCCATTTTCCCCCGCATTTCCCCCTTTTCCCCTGTTTTTCGGGTACTCGCCCCACTCAGATTTATGGGGACTTTTAGTATGTTGTACAGAATTTTTTTCTGATCATTTTGGTACCATTTTCGTTTATATTGCAATTTTGTCTGGGTTCGACACTTTTTTGAGCTAAAAGTCCTGGACTACAAGCAAAAATCACATATCTTGGTTTTCGTGAATTTTTGAAAAGAAAAAACTCATTAGCTCTGATTTCAAAAAGATGCATCAATCTGCATCATTTCATATACACATCTACCTGACAGGATTAGTACCTTTAACCTAGATTAAATATTTTAAAAAATAAGCTTTCTCAAATAAAAGTAAAGAGCGATACTAAAGCTGAAAACAAACAGAAGTTGTCCTATCACTGAGGGGGCTGTAGTCCCCGCTTACTCTTTCTTCATGCTAAAGTTTGAGTAGTGGTTTCTTAAAAGTCTGTAAGTTTGCATCACTTTTTTACAGTTTCAATTGTTTTATTTACCATGTGTTTACAAAACCTTTGACTGAATATTTTATAGTTTAGGGCAAATGTAAATTAACAACCCCTTTGTTTCTCGAAATCGTGTGATAAAAGCAGTGTGATAAAGATTTCTGCTCTTATGCAAGAGCATTCATTCGTGAAATATTAAGAATAATGTCATATTTTAGCGTAAGAAGTGGGGGTTTGAAGAGGCAGTAGACCCCTAATGTTTAGGGCAGTTTCGACTTGTTGTTTTTAAATAAATAGTCTCTTTTTTCATTTGATTTTCTTATAAAAATAATTTGTTTCATATTAACATCATATTCAGGGTTATAAAAATATTGGAGAGAAGGGGTCTGTGGACCCAATTCTATATGCTAAATCTCATATTTTGTGTTATAATGTTTCAACAATAAGGGCTTGTTTAAATGTGCTTGCTTTACGCAATAATTTAGACTGTTTCTAAATCAGAAGTTTCTTTGCCTGTAAGCCCAACTAATTTTTACATCAGAAACATAGTTTCTGCAACAATAGGGGAGTTTTACCCTTCTCCTCTCTTTGTACCCACATTGCAAGCTTAGTACAAATATTCCTCCAAATAAAAGAAGGCTAGGTGGCAACAATTCCAGAATCGTGTATTTTTAGGAGAGGTGATTGGTGTATTTTAATGGGGAAGAGGGCTCGAGAGTACCCTTTTTATGAGTCAAAGTGATTGGAGGACATCCAGCCCCGTCCTATGGCCTTTTTACTTCACGACTCTCTCCATAATATCGGATCAAGATTTTGAAATATACAATTTGTTCAAATATTGAGGTAAAATATGATATGATATTGAGATAATATTGAAATATAGAATTTGTTCAAATATTGAGGTAAAATATGATATAATATTGAGGTAAAATATGATATACCTGATGGGACCTCTTGATCCTTACAGGCCTCGATGCAAGGGCTGTAAGTTACACCTATTGTCAATTATCTGCAGTTTGATTTTTAAGTCGAGAGAGGAGGGCGTGTTTGAGTCTGGTTGACTGGTTAGCTCAAATCTTTCATTGATCGTCATTTGAACCAAAAAGACGCGCTTTGTAGGAAGGAGGCCCAGAAATTGGCCCAAATACTTTTATATTCGTGATTAGTTTGAAACTTTAGCCAGAAGTCCTTAGACCAACCGGACCCTAACGCACAAAAAAAGATTGGGGGAGGCACAGGCTCCCTAGAAATGGGACCCAGAATTGGGCGAATAAGAATTTATTTTACAGTAGGCTTGACACTTACCTCCTTAAGTCTTTGGGCTAAGGGACTCCCAGTGCACAAGGAAGAAAGTTATTGATTACACCGAAAAAAGAACCAGGCAAAGGGCCAAAAAAGTTCAAATATTATTTTTTAAAGCGATGCGAAAACTTCCGTTTTTAAGTTTTCTAGGCCAAGAGGACATTAGTGCATGGCGAAAAAATGGTATAAAATATCTGTTTATCTAGAAATGAGACCTGAAAGAAGGCCAAAACTGACCAAAAAGCTATTTTGCCTCCAAATATCATGAAACTTGCATCCGTAAGCACCCAGGCAAAGAAAACTATCCTGACTAAAAGTTCCTCCCATCTCTGTTGGAGGCAAAAAATATCCCCAAAATCATTTTTTTAATGGCTTGAAATTTTATATCTGGAGGTCATTGAATCAAGGATAAGCCCCAAATAGGACATTTGCAAAAACCTCAGGTACGTCTTGAAAAATGTAGTCGAAACTTTTTTTGGAGGGGGAGCCGGTGGTAGATCCAGTGATTCAAAAATTATGACTTGGAGGAGAAGGTAGTTCCTGAAACACCATGTATATCCAGGTTACCGAATCAGCTGTTGTTTTGGTATTTTGTCTGCCAGACAAAGTAGGCCACTGAGTATAGGAATCTCCCTCCATATGGGCTTTCAATCACCAGTGACCTGAACGTCCTTACTTCTTGGGCTGCTAAGCTTTTCAGGCCCCTGATAGAGTACCCACTCCTCCCGTTTCCTACGACGGCCCTTGTTCCCTGAATATCTTCTTTACATTTTACCATAATGTGTTGCTTATGAATCGACAAAACAGGGGAGATAGTATTTGTGCGTCAAGGAGAACTGTCACAATATTTTTTACAAAATTAAGCTGTCACTACCCCGATTTCCTCCTTTTTTGTTTTTTTACTGACCTTTTTGATTTGTTTTTTTTTTATAAACTTTACTAGTTTTAGTGGTTTTTAATACTTATGAAGTGTTATGACTGGTCTATTTTTTTTTCTTTCTCCGTTTTTTTTTTTTTTAATTGTATTGCAAGACGTCTCGACCTAATTTCCAACGAACGATAATTTATTCAGACCTGTTATAAGTGCAAAATAAAATCCCTGAGAATAATACAAGGAGAATAATTCCCTGAAACCTTGGCCTCACAGGGCATAGTATGGGGGGAAATTTTTAAGTTTTGGTCGGTTTCTCGTATATCTGCGTTTGAGATCTTGAGCTTTACTAGACAAAAATTTCCATCGGGTAAGAAGGAGGGTGGTGTGTTAGCAGCTGACACAAATTTACGAAGTAGACAGAAGAAGTATTTGGTAAAGAGTCACTAAACATGTCTCCTGGGACCGATCTGTAGTGGTTAGTGGCACAATTTGAGCTTAGATTCAATCAAACTGTCAAAACTTAAAACAAGCGATAATTATTGATGCTAGGCTAATAAAACTACAATAAATAAACAAATAATTCCAACATTAAAACAAAATCGTGGAAGTTTCAGTAGTATTCAATTTATTTTAACGCTATAGCACTATTCATTTTAACGCATTATTTAGCGCTTTAGTGCTATTTATTTTAACGCATTGTATTTATTTTGTCAGAATACTTTTTGCTTTTGCTTTGGCAATTCTATGTTTGAACTTGAGGGTAATTAAATAATAAAAAATTTTTTTAACTGAAAGGAAGGAGCGAAATTAAAACATAAAACGGACAGAAATCATTCCGTATATAAAAGGGGCTGCCCCCTCCTCAACGCCTCGCTTTTTACGCTAAATTTTTTATTGTTTTAAAAAGTAGAGTTGCAAGAAAGAGTCAAACTTTAGCATAAAGAACGAGGCACTGAGGAGGGGGCAGCCTCTTTCATATACGGAATAACTTGTATTCGTTTTAAGCTTTAATGTCGCATCTTACTTTCAGTTAAAAAACACTTTTTTTTGTTTAATTTCTGAAAGTTTATGAATTAATGCAGATTTTGAATTTGGCTCACTGTACATGAATAATTAAAATGAAATTTTTCATATTAGTTTTACTTTTTTGGCTAAAAGGCTATCTCAAAATTTTAATCGGACGATTTTGAGAAAAAAAGGGACGGGGGAGTAAACGAGCATCCGAAATCTTTCTTCGGGCAAAAATTAGAAAATTCCGCATTTTGGCAGATGAGCTTGAAACCTCCATCGTAGAGTTCTCTGCTTCTCTGATACACTGAATCTGATGGTGGGATTTTCTTTAAGATTCTATGACTTTTAGGGGTATTTCTCCCTTTTTTTTAATACAAGGCAAATATTCTCAAGCTTGTAACCTGATGGGTAAAACTAAACCTTATGAAACTTATACATTTAAAATCAGCATAAAAATCTAATTCTTTTTATGTATCTAATGGTATCAAAATTCCCATTTTTAAGAGTTTCGGGTACTATTGAGCCGAGTCCCTCCTTCACCCCCTTCATTTAAATTATTTTCCCCGATGAAAAATTCCTCCACGGAAAGATGCTCCCAAGTAAGCCTCTCCCACCGACCTCCCTCCCCCCCACCCGAAAAAATCCCTCCTGAAAATTCTGCATACTTCCCAATAACCAATAATATATGTAAACAATGGGCAAAGTTTATAAATAGCAGCCCTTCCCACTGGGACTGTGGGAGATTAAGTCGTCCTCAAAGACATAATTATTAAATTTTTCGACTATGCAGAACAAAATTGCTATCCCAAATTTTGATTCGGTGACCCTGGGAAAAAAAATTAGCGTGGGACTAGAACTTAGGGCAAAAAATATAAAATTCCGCATTTTTTTTTTCAGATACAGGAGCTTGAAACCTCTACAGTAGCGTTCTTTGATGCGCTGAATCTGATGATGTGATTTTCATTAAGATTCTATGACTTTACGGGGTGTTTCCCCCTTTTTCAAAAATAAGGCAAATTTTCTCAGGCTCGTAACTTTTGATGGGTAAAACTAAACTTGATGAAACTTATATATTGAAAATCAGCATAAAAATCCAAGTTTTTGATTTATCTATTGGTATCAAAGCTCCGTTTTTTAGAGTTTCGATTACTATTGAGCCGGGTTGTTCCTTACTTACGGTTCGTCACCACGAACCGTAATTTATGTTGCTTTAATTTATGTTGCCGTAATTTATGTTTGATTTATGTTGCATAACATAGTACCTTTTGAATTCGGCAGCCAAATTTTTAGATCAGCTGACGAATTTACTTTTTAATAGCTTGATTGTGTTGCAGATCTACATGGCTACAACGCTTAGACCTGAATAACCGAAGATGATGTTCAATAAAGGTGGATGGCACTTAATTTCCGGATCCTCGTCCATACCTCTAGACCGAAAGTCATGGTTTAGTTTCCTTTTCTTTAACAAATTAGCTTATAATTTGGTTCTGCAGCATACATCCCCCCTGAAAGTATTTCCTGGTGTGTGCCTTGATCCTCAAACAGATCGAGAGGGGTATTCATCATTAATGTAACTACATATACTATATTGACCTGCCAAGCCTTAATAGTAAAGACAGAGGCAGCCAGGGGAATTAGGGATGGAGACACCCTAAGGGGAAGACAAAAAATATATTAAATTTAAAAATTATAATTTGCTCGTAAACATTACTTTTCCAAAATATTAAAGCCTTCTCACGCTGAAAAAGCTCCGTAGGTGCCTATTCATAGGGGAGAGAGCCAAATTTCTCTTGATTTTCCAAGTAAAAAGGAAAATGAATATGGTCACGTCGTATTATTGCCTCCTGGGCCAAAGTCCTTCGCAAGAAATGTAGAACGTATATTTACTAATTTGTCGTTATTATCCTTACTCATACAAACATACTGCTTATCTCGACCAATCAGAGAAGAGTAAATACTACTTATCTGTGGACACACTGGAAATTCTTATCTGGCGACTTTTAAGTGTAACATGGTTTATTGTACACTTATTTGAACAAATTGGGGCTTTATGCCATCATGATAATGATATTTTGACAGGTCACACTCCGACAGGAAATATATTTCCCCTAAAATTTAGCGTTTTTGTGTCTGAGCTTTTTTTTAAATACCGCTTTTGGAATTTGGCTAATTTCCATTTAGATAACACAGTTGTATAGCCTATCAGAAACATAGGTTAAACAAAGCTGGCTATGAAGTGATCAGAGGGCTGATGCAGACATTTTTCTGGCCGTTCAAAAAAAAAGAAACAGAAAAAAAACTTCTGGATGAGATAAGAGCGGCGTCTCTTGTATACGAAATAATAGCCAAGGCCCTACAGAAAGTTAGCATTTTTTTTCTCATGGATCTAGAAACTAGGTTAGGAGTACGAGAGATCCAGCGTAAGGCTGTGGATACAAGTACTTCGACTAGTTTTATTTTCTTTAAAAATATCATAGAAAATGTTTGGGGGGTGAATATCATTTTGAGTTAGAATTAACAGTTAAGCACATTAATCGTAATTAGGATTCAGGTGCGTGCAAACTATCTGCCACTAGCAAAAAATTGGAGAGACTTCAATTTTCCAAATAGACCTTGAACTTACACATTTGACCTTGAACACACATGTGGTACTTTGGGAGTTGGAATGGGATATTTTCTTTCTAAGTGTAATGGGCTAATGAATTTACAGGGGAGAACTTGTTTAATAGTAGAGTTTCTGATGGGATCTTTAAATCAACGGCTCTTAGATGCATAGTGGTAACAACCAATTTTATTTGGAAGGTTTAGAAGCCCAAAAATAAAAATTTCATTCTTTAGATCCGTGATTCCCACCGTAGGGTGCAGAAGTCACAGGAGGGGCATGACAATATTTTGGTGGGTCAGGAGCAGGACGTGCAACTTATGGCTGACTATACCGGAGCCGTAATTAGGTTTTTTCTCAGGGGGGGGGTGGGTGGGTAAATGAAGACTTTGCCGCCCCCAGCAGCGCCATAAACACTGTAATTATTACAATTTTTGTCCAAAAATATTAAATATAAGCTTGTTATGTGACCCCTGGGCGTGTCACCTAGGGCAATCGCCCTTTCTAGCCCCCCCCCCCTTAGATCTGACCCTGGACTATACTTTAAAGCCTTAATTTTGAAAACGAAAACATTTTTCATGCGAATGATGTCATATTCAAAACATTTAAAGAGCAAAAAAGATACCTGATAGTATTTCAATGACGATATTCTTTGTACTTTTGAAATTATGTTATAGGCGCTAGGTGGGGAAATGAGTTTTCCCAAAGTCACGACGTATCTAGGTCTTTTTCTCGTACGAAAAATATTAATGTATCTATAGGTTCTTATACTTGCTTTCTTGCTTACCGCTTGTAATTCTCGCTGTCACTTAGCTTCTAACCGCGTATTTCTTTGTTCTCGCTGTGGCATATTTTTAACCGCATATGTCTTTGCTCTTCAATTTCATTTTTAATTCGTTCTACTCCTCGTTGTCGCATGTCTTGTAACCGCATATTTTTTCTCTTTTTTGACAAGTTTAATTCTTGCTGGCGCTTATTTTCGAACCATATGTTTCTTTGTTCTTCCCTTTTGTTTTTGACTCGTTGGAATTGTCACTGGCTCATGTATTCTAACTGTATATTTCTTAGTACTTATCGTCAGTTTAGAAATTTTGTCAATAACCTTTGCCTTAGCTGCCCTGACAGGTCTTGTCACGTTTGATGGTCTAAGTTGTTCATTCGTCCTATAGGCATTATGAAAGTGCTTAAAACGCCTTTTGTAAGTTGACTAATTAAACTTAGTATTTTATGCTTAGTTGTTTTGCTTTTGTAATATTGCACAGGTCATAGACATAAAAGCGATACGTTCACTCCTAGGGAAAAAATGGCAAAAATGATGTAATCTATTCTCTTGAAATGTGCTCATAGATATGACGTCAATCGCATGATTTTTCTTGTCAATCATTTGTTTCTTACGTAATTTTGTCTGCATCTGTGACACTAAAGAGTCTAAGAAAGTCTAAGCTCTTTACGCTAAAGTTTGAATTTTGTCCCAATTCTTTAAGAATGACTCCTGAAACACAAGGGCCGTTTAATTAGAACAATAAGATGCTTTTTTAAAAGTACTGACAAACTTTAGCGTAAAGAGCGAGGTGTTGAGAAAGGGGCAACCCCCTTTATATACGTAATAATTTCTGTTCGTTTTAAGTTTTAATGTTGCTCCTTACTTTCAATTAAAAAAAAATTTTTTTAATTTAATTTTACATATGGAACATAGAAATGCTAGAAAAATCCGTTGTTTTAATATCCTCAAACTTTAGCGTGTTTTTCCTATAAATTTTGCTGAAAGGATGCTTGAAAAGTTTATAGATAGAGCCTTCTCAGATTACCTCCACCTTTCAGTAATCTTATTAAGCGATCCTACAAACTTCCCCACTCCTAAGATTTTGCTTTTGATTGATAAGGATACCTGGCTCAGATCTTGTGAAGAAGGGTCTCTTATTATACATCTTAGTTCTTTTTGTCTTTCAATAGTAAATATTAAAAATTAACTAGATTTCAAAATGGATTAAAAAGCAGGGTTTTTCCAGAATCTGAGAATACAAGTGGAAACGTGGGGCACAAAACAAATTGGGCTTTCCATAACATAGATGTCAAATTCAGCTAAGTTCTTAATACATTAAATAAAAAAGACAAGTTTTTTTAACTGAAAGTAAGGAGCGACATTAAAACTTAAAACAAACAGAAATTATTCCGTATATGAAACTGACTGTCCCCTCCTTAAAACCTCACCCACAATGCCCATAATGGGCAAAGTTCATAACTTCGCCCACAAAGGGCATAGTCCGTAACTTGCATCTCTTCCCCCGGGGACTGTGGGGGATTAAGTCATCCTCTAAGGCATATTTATTAGATTTTCGACTATGCTGAACAAAATGTCTACCTCAAAATTTTGATTGGGTGACTTAGAGACGTGGGAGGGGGCCTAGTTGCCCTCCAAGTTTTTTAGTCACTTAAAAAGTGCACTGGAACTTTTAATTTCCGTTCAAATGAGCCCTCTCAAGATATTCTAGGACCACTGGATCGATACAACCTCCCCTGAAAAAAAAACTAAAACCAAAAAACAAATAAACAGGCATCTGTGATATTTCTTCTGGCAAAAAATACAAAATTCCATATTTTTGCAGATAGGAGCTTGAAACCTCTACAGTAGAATTTTCTGATACGCTGAATCTGATGGTGTAATTTTCATTAAGATTCCGTCACTTATAGGGGGTGTTTCCCCCTTTTTCTAAAAATAAGGCAATTTTTTCAGGCTCGTAACTTTTGATGGGTAAGACTAAACGAAATTTATATATTTGATACATAAATAAAATGAAATTTATATATTTGAAATCAACATAAAAATCCGATTCTTTTGATGTATCTATTGGTATCATAAGTCCGTTTTTTAGAGTTTATGTTACTATTGAGCCGCGTCACTCCTTACCACGAACTATTTGATAAAGTAAAAGTCGGTGAATTGAGGAAAACGAGTTAAGAAGATCATGTTATCTAAAGCCCAATCCGTCTTGCGCTTCATGTTTTCATTTATATTCACAGATTGTGGAGAAAAAACAATTTTCTGCTTTTTACTCCATTGTAAAAACAAGTTTGAAAAAAAGTCAAATTATTATTTTTGACATTTTACTCTTTTCTAAGACTGAAAACTTTTTAGTCTCTAAGACAAAAACATGTCTTACCGCTGCGCTGCCAATTCTAACATAATAGCGCTTGTTTTATACTTTTTGCTGTGTTCAATCACTCGCTTATGTTGGTTTATTTGTGCAAGGGGGTGTATGCAAGAAAGGGGGAATCGGGATGATGAATTATTGCTCAATCATCATAAGTACATATACTATCAAAATTTGGAAGTAGTTAAAGATTAAAAGTGGTTGAAAAATGGCTCACAAATTTATGTGAAAAAAGTACAAACATGTCGGTGAGTATAGAAAAAATGAGCAAAAAATCTTGGCGCCGTCAATTAGTCAAAAGTCCCCATCCTATACCCCCCACAGGAAGGGGGGTATTTTCTGAGGGTAGGGAAATCCCCTAGACACCGCTAGATCCAATCAGTTATATAGACTCCATTTCTCTATTCCATAAGCTATTTGCCCATGCCCAAGGAGCTGAACACTGGTTGCCTCATTCGCATTGAAAACACACAGGATCAAAAGCAGAACTAAAAGCAGTGATAAATGCAGAAGGTAGGGGGAGGGGTACGCCTCCCCCTACGCCAGACTTGTATGTCTGGACTTGTATGTGATTTAATTTTGAGCAACTTCCACTTACAGCTAAATTAATTTATTATGCAAATTAAAAGCTTGTGTTTGGGGATGAATCCAGTCTTTTTAAGTTGGAGACATAAATCTTTATTTTTATATATTTTTTTTTTTGGGGGGGGGTCATTTAAAGTTTGAGTCTCTTAAACATTGTGTTTTTTTCTTTTTTGTTTTTTTTTCTCTCTGTTTTGTTGAGTCTCTATAAGATGGAAATGTATTATGTTGAAAACGTTTTTTTTTTTAATGCATTTGTTTCATTTCTGTTTTTCCCCTGTTTTTTTTTTTCTTGGCCATAGAGACCTTACAGAGAGACCTTGGCCATGGGGAGTCTATATTGAAGTATTTTTGTTGTGAATATATTGGTTGAATAAAATGATTGATTGATTGCACAAATATGATGTACTGCATCCTACTTCTTACGAATTTAAAATCTTCAATCTAGGGAGATGGTATTAATTATTTTCAACGTTTTGCAATGAAATCGATTGAATACACTGAAGGGATAAAATGCTTGATTTTTTAATTGTCTTGTTTCAGATTATCTCCGGAAGAAGAATAGACTTAGAATCCCCGAGTTTGTGCCTAATTTTGCTTCTATGGTCCACTGTCTTCACAGTTTTCTTTTGTGAAAACAAATTTTTTTTTGTCTTCGATTTTTCTTTGCAACTGGAAGGCAGTGAACTTTCACTCAGTACTGCCTTAAATTGTTGGTATTTTGTTAAAATTTTACTGTTTTCTTGCATGAATGTTAGAGAAGGAGGGATGTTCTCAGTTTGCCTTCTCATGTGTGCATTTGTTATTTTAAAATACATTCCAAATACAATCTAAGGATACCTGAACCAAATATGGTTCAGGTTTGCCACCTTCTCATCTTGTGGAATTGACAGCAACAATTTTGAGAAACATTTAAACATCTTGTAAAAAGTTGGCTCCTCCTCAAGACCTCGCTCTTTACGCTAAAGTTTTTTTTTTATTGAATTTTAGAACAAAGCTTATTGTTCTAATTAAACGGACATTGTGTTTCAGGAATCGTTCTTAAAAAATTAGGACTAAAAGTTAAAACTTTAGCGTAAAGACCAAGGTCTTGTGAACGGGGAAACTCCTTTCATATACGTAATAATTTCTGTTCGTTTTAAGTTTAGATGTTGCTCCTTACTTTCACTTGGAAAAACCTGTTTTTAAAATTTAATTTCAGATCGTTTTTAAATAATAATATTGGGAAATCCGGCTCTCGCTCCATGAAAAATTCCGGTATTTATGTATTATACGCCACTCACTCAAGTTTACGATGTGTAAAACTTGAGAACAAACCGGTTACTTTAGTAGCAAATTTCGGATATATTTTTGCACATTAGGGGGGGGGGGATAAAGTATAGCGGGTCTACATGCAAAATTTGCTGGTACAATTATTCTGTATATTATTAAGTAAGAATGGTTTTCTGACTTCAAACTGTCCAAATACTTTACCCCCCCCCCCTAATGGGCAAAAATATATCCGAAATTTGCTACTAAAGTAACCGGTTTGTTCTCAAGTTTTACACATCGTAAACTTGAGTGAGTGGCAATAATACATAAGTGCGAAATTCTTTCTCCCTATGGAAAATAAAAAGAACAAAACTCAAATAAAATTCTTAAATTTGGAAGCCTTATTTTCCACAGGGGGGTATTTTACTAAGGGGGGAGTATTTTCCGTGGGGGATTTTCCGCGGGGGGAGATTTTCCGGGAGGATTTACCGGGGGGTAATCACCTGGTTGGGTGAACGCCGGCCACCGTCGCAATCATAATTATTTACTTTGAGGACTTACTTAGCTAAGTTTATCCTGAAGGAAGTAATAGCCACCTAACTCCAAAAAGGGCTGAAAGAAGCAAATGTATTTTTTTCTTTCAGCTAAGGCTTTTTTAGAGGGGATAAACCCTTCTCAGTAATGGCTAAAGGGTTTATAATTACATTTCTAATTACTAATCTTCGCCGTGTTTGAGCAGACGCAGGAAACAGTTTTTTCTCTTTTTTTTGGTGGGGGGGGGGAGGGTGGGGAGAGGTGTAAATACTAGAAAAATACTGGTGGATTGTAAGAACCTACAAATTTTGGAAAATGGAGAGGCCCATTGATCCCTGTATCCCTGTATACGTGTCTATTTCGAAAGGAACTTGAAAGAAAAAAAGCGACAAAAAAGAAGAAAATTCTGGATAGAGTTTTACTGAGAATAATTTAATAAGAAAAACACTCTAAAAGGCTTATACAAAGCTCACAACCTAGTGAGTTATCAACCAACAGGTGCAAAAATACGCTCAGTATCTAACTAATTTATCAACAAAATACCAAAATCTTTTCAAAGCTAAATTCCAATTGAGCACTATTAACAGACTAAACACTATTAGTTCACTCTTTCACCACCATCATCAATAGCTAAGTTTTGTGACTAGTTTGTGTGACCATAGAAAATTCCACGTACAACAAAGGGTATTTCCAAATGGAAAAAAATTCTGCCCTGTATTTCTGTGTAAAAATGCTCGTGAATTTCGTTGGTTTATTTTTGCAAAATATTTTCGCGATTAAATCGCAACATTTCTTATCTCTGAACAGAAGAGTATCGCGCCTCTTTAAAACTTGATGAACTAATGTTTCGAGTAACTAATTCTTAGCGACAAATCTAGACTAACAGGGAAATGCAATTTATGGAGACAAAAAACTCCGCCTTTTTAAAACATGATTGGTTCTTTTGCGGAAAATTTGAAGTAAAAATAAAAAAAATCTTTCAGTCACGATACATATTACAAGTATACTCTCTGTTTCTATGTGGTTTCTCTTTAAAAAAAAAATCACTTCTTGTCATATATGACAATATATATCACGAAATATATTACAAGCGTACTCCTATTTCTGTGTGGTTTTTCCTTAAAGAAAATAGTTTCTCATCTCATTGTCGAAACGTATGACGTTTTAGAAGTCTTAAACACTTCGCAATTACTGATTATAATAACGAAATTGGGGAACCCATTGAAACTAAACCCCCAATGGCTGTTTATTTTCATATATACCTGCTTTCAAACGAAGATTTATCAATTTAAATAAAAAAGTTAGACCGCTCTTGTTTAAGAGTCAATTATAAAACGAGGCACATATCGTGAAATAACTAAATACGCGTTTAAAGCCTTTTAATAATTCTCGTAACTCATTCTATTTGCTATTCAAAAAAATTTAATTTGCGATAGAGGCGAACTTCACAACAGACTAGAATTCTAGGGATTCCTCTTATTTTTGAAAGAAATACTAAATTTCTTCAACTGAATAATAAGCTCGTATCAAAAAAAGTATTTTAATAAAATATTGCTAAATATTTATGAAAGTTTGTACAAGCCATTGGGAAAATACGTAAAAACCTTTTCCCTTAATAATTCCAGAAGGAAGAACACCACCAAACTTGGCAAATTATATGAAAGATACAAAGAATTAATTCACATATCGCAAAATCTTGAAAGTATGGGACATAGGGGTGTGGTAGGGGGGGGGGTATCATCAAACTACTGTTAATTAGGGAATCATCATTTCGCCATCATTCAGCCTTTCATCAGTCAGCCTTTAATGTGCATTTGTTTTCTTCCATAAGCTTTTTTTTTCATTTTTTACATAGTCACCCACAAGGTTATAAGGGCTATCATAAAATATTGACTCTAGAAGAGATAAGCACCTCTTGCAGATTAGTTGAGATCCATCCCCCTTATCGCCTTACCATCATCAATTATCAAAACCACCCTAGAATGAAATTACCGTGAAATAAAATACCAGTGAAATGACAAAATAAATTTTAAACACGAATTTGTTGGCCTGGAAAAGTTGAAAAATAAATTTAGAGTTTCTTGACTACTTAATGAAGCAGCATCTTGTAAGAAGTATAGATATTTTTTCTAAGGAATCATAGATACAAAAAAAATATAACTAGGATTAAATACCACTGATTTTCAGCTATTTCTGCGACCCAAAAGAAAGGACAAAGCTTGTTTTGAAAATAAAGTTTGAATACCTTGAGATAGAATTAATATAAGAAAAAGCACATCGAAATAATTCGTAGTACTTTTTGGTTTATAGAAATGGGATGAAAACCCAATTTTCTAAATAATATCACAATATTTTTCTTTAAGTATTGCAGCCATGATAATGACAAAGGTCATCATTTGCTAAAAAAAGACTTATAATAAAAGTTCATTGCACAACATTTACCCATGTTCATATATTGGCTTCGTATATACATATTAAATGTCTGTAACTCTAGAGATAATGTGTTTTTAGGAAACCCATTGTTTCCTATATAAAACAAATGTACAAAAACTAATTAAGAGGCTTGGCTAGTTCAGATGGTAAATCCAGAGCTTCAGATTCTTACTCTTGGAGTCAGGGTTGGGATTCCGTGTTTCTTTGTTTTTTTTTACGGTGGTAAAAATTTAAATTTTGATAATATATTCCCTTTGGGTTTAAAGTCTCCTTTGTGGAGGAAAAATTATTATTCGACTATTTGCACGTTCAGGTGGAGTAGGAATTCCAACAAAGGGCAGGGGGTCAAATTCTGAAATTCTTGGGGGTCAAATTCAAGTCTACCATGTTTTTCTCTCGAACGTGGATATCGAGTTGAAGATATCAGTGACATTCTTATTGGTGAAAGGGATGGTAAAGACAACTTCAGGGGGGAGAAGCAAAAGTTTCTCTGACCTCCCCCCCCCCAAGACAAGAGTATACACTATGCTAATTTTATGCTTGTCATCTGGAAGGCGTCACTGCTAGTGAATTTACAGTAACGTTGATTAACCAGTAACGATGGTGAGGAAAAGGGTGACAAATTGAGGTTAATGAACAATGAAGTGCTGAACTGGAATATAATCAATTAAAGCAAAATTATTATATGTACATTGTTGTGCATATTCCACCGTAAATATAAAACTTGTAAAACTATAAAAATGAATATATTTTGTCCGCCAACAACGTCAAAAATACTTATTATTTGTTAAAGAGAGAACCATAAAGCACAAATAAATACGAACTATGAATTAAGCTCCTAAAAATCAAATAAATAACTGGTAATGGTAAAAGCAATTACAAGCAAATACAAAATTCAATTAAAAACAGAAACTACAAATCAAACTACTTCAAACATTACCAAAAATTACATAACAAGCAAACCACTATGAGCTAATTATTAATTACAAACATACCAATTTTATTCTGGGTACAATCCAGTCAATAGCCTTTGAACTCAAATCTTCTCATACTCTTAAATTTAATTTTCACGCACAAAAAAAAATTGAAGCACAATATTTTTTGATGAACTTCAAGAGCTTGGTATACTACCTTTGCTACCAGTTGAACTCCAACTTCTAAATATAGAACTACTGAAATTCTATTAACTCTCGAATTAATCTTAAAATGTCTATAAGTTCCTAAATCTATCTTTGGCATTAGCTGTAAATTATATAGGCAGTGGATTATACGCCCTCGTTTATTTGTAGTAACACAACAAAACAAAAATAAAATTAATCAAATTAGGAGATTCGAAACTTCAACCTGAGATTGAATTTGTGAATTTGAACTAGAAACCACACTCACATCCTCCTCTTTTTCCAAGGATTTCTTCTAATAACTAAGGGCCAGATCAACCATTTACAAACTGAATTGTCTAGAGTAACAAAATTTGCGAAGTAACATGGCATGACATGACATATCATGACACACATGACACACAGTGACATGAAACGACATAAAATTTTAGTTTAAGAAATGGAAAAAGGGAGCGGAGTTTGACATTTCACTTTGAGATATAAGTCCTGGTTTTGATATAGAATTTTGGAACAACATATTTTTCAAAAAATTTCTACACCTTAACCCACCCCGCCCCCTTAGCTCTATTATCATGAATGCCCTACCATATAAAAAGATATTAGAATCCCAATACTGAAACTCCAGGCTCAATCTAGGTTAACCAGTTTCAACAAGGACGTGTCGTAAGTAGTGTCTTGGGTAGAGACAATGACGAAGGCATGCGTATTTTACATATTTAGTTCATTTAAGCGTTCAGAGGATCCAAAAACTAAAAAAAAATATTTAACACTTCAATATTCTGTTTTTCGTATAAGTCTTGAACTCAGGAGTTAAGTCCTGCAAATTTTGCCCTCCCCCCTCTCTATGTACATACCCGTTATTCCTAATCGTAAAAAACCCAAACATAGCTTTAGTGTCCTGATTGAGCTGGCCGTAATCTATAACAAACACAGTCAAATATTATCAAATATCTATGTAAGCACAACACATAAAATTATAGCCTCTTAATTATTAGCAATGAATCTGCCACTTAATTAATAGCAATAAAATAAGAGTTCATAGCAATTTATTTGAATTATTTTTATCCTTTCCATACCCACTGAAAAGCTTTTGAAAATGCAGCACAATGGGAAAAAATCGGCAAAAAATCACAATGTTTTTCTTGGCCCTTTTCTAGTGGTTTGTGACAGGCTAGATAAACTATTTTCCAACTTTCCAGTTTTAACCAAAAACCTTTAGTTAAAAGAGGCTTTAAACAATATAGTATACCTAGCGTAGCCTGGACTTAACAAAAAAACGGAACTCAAAGTGAGTAAGAAATATATTATTTTCTGTTGACATAAACACCTCGCAAAATAAGGAAATTACTCCCGCTTTTGCTCCCCATGATTAAAAAAAACATATTAGACTCATTTTTGATTAAATGATGATAGAAATGTGTTCGGTTACAAACAAAACAGGTGAGTCTATAAAAATTTGCTACAAGCTATAAATCTTTCCGAGATAAGGGAGGGCCCATACGAAAATTGACGTACCCGATTGACTCAGCCTCGTGAACTTAAATTCTGAGTTATCAGAATAGCTAATGAAGGAGAATGATACCCCGAACAAAGGTCTCACTCTTTTACAGAGTGAAATCAGAGTGAAAGCTAAAAGTGAAAGCCCTTTTTCACAAAATTAAGGAATATACTACGCAGTTAATCTTATTCACAATTTACGAGGAAGTGAATCACAAGAGAACTTAAAACCACTAAAAAAACTGGAAAATTCTACTCAGCTTCACATATAGCTTATTTTACACAACCTAGTACCGTACTGACTCACAACCTATAATTACGTAATTAACTGATGTTGATCATCATAAGCCATTCCTGAATTTTACAGTTCCATTTCATGGATCATTATTGGAGAGTATAAAAAGTTTTTGACTTCCTACCGAACTTAAAGATGGAACTAACTTGACAAGTGTAAAAACATCAAAAACACTGGAGAAACCATAAAAATGGATTTGGTCAAGCTGAGTAACAAATCTAAATAGTTCCAGCTCAAAACCTGTTTTACGGTGAATTGCTCGTACTTATATCATTACTTGATGAATGATCGTCGTAGCCCATTTCTGGCTTTACAATTGTATTCTCATAGTTATTTTGCTGGTGTTCATAGAAGTGGGATACTTCTGCACATTCTGATTTTCCGTCAAAACGGGTGTGATCATATTGAGACGAAAATTCTGCGTTAATATATGGAGAATCATACTGGCTTTGAAATTGTTCATATCTATAATTGTCACTGACATCTTGCACATTACTTACTGTTCTATAGATGTCACTAGCCTCGTACACATGATTATTCTCATATGTTGAGACAGAATCAGGATAAACATAATTATGTCTTTGAATTAAAGGTGCGTTTATTGTAAACTGGCTAGTATTCTCTTGCTTCTCAAAGCAGTCAGTAGTAGTTGATTGAACGTAGGTATCTTCGTTAGAGTTGACGTCTGAAAAAGCAAATCGAATAACATGAGTAAGTTAAGTCCAATGGACAATTGAACAGTGATATTAAATTAAAAAAAAGGTTATTAAGTATGGGCGTATCTGGGGTGTTAGGGTGTTGCGCTTTTAGAGCAAAAATCCCAAAAATATTTGTAATAAAACTGTATATGTGTAGCTCTAATAATATGCACATATAGCCCTGATAATATGTTTCTCCATTGCATCAATTTAGTCACACGTTATAGCTCCTATATCAAACCGGCCATCTTCTCAGTCTGGAATTTATCTCTGTATATGAATGAGTGTGTAATTTACCAAAACATTACTTGAAATGATTTTAAAAACTGTATAGTTATGAAAGGAAACAAGACAATCTGATTAATAAAAATATCCTGCATATTATAAAGTGAGAATTTCATAGTTTCTGCGTCTTTTTATTTTATTTTAAATGTTTATTGAGCTATATATGAGTCGACCAGGGGGGAAGAGCATTTTGGAGTGTATTGATTATTATAATTGGGAAGAGCGTAAAAAAATTGAGGAGTGTGTTCACCATTCCCTTTGTGAGTTATAAAATTTTGTATACATTTACTGAACATCTTCCATGTTTGCAGGGGGGGGGGGGTACAAAGAGAATAAGAAATGGGACTGGGTATCCCCCTGGATATTTTCTTGTGCATGATTACAATCTCTGAACCTTTCTTTTCGACAAAAAATTATAAATTTGATTGAAAGCAAAGCGGAAAAAAGTATTAAAATCGGTATAGTGTTTCAAATATCTTATGCCCATCTGCCAAGGTACTTTTCCGCGTAGAAATCGTTGAATATGTTGAGAAACTTAATGCATTTGACTTAATCCTTTAGAATTAAAATATGATTTCATTTTCTCCCGCTCCTTCCCTCCATTGCTTGAATAAATGAATGATTTTACTTACTCAACTTAATACAATTATAATTTATGCTAAAGCTAAAGGTAAGCTTTTGGAGCTGGAGTTCTGAGTTTGGACTTGGCATACATTCATGATTATAATTGACAGAACAAGAGCTGTTAAAACGGGCATTTTAGTCATAAAAAACACTTGAGAATACGCTTCTAGTCAAAAAAGATGGTTTTAATAGTAGGCTAATTAAAGATAAGCAGGATAAGACTGTGGTTATTTTTAAGGCTTTAATGCGTCGATATTTTCAAATGTTTTTAAGACGTTATTTTTAAGACGCTAAGTTACATAAAAAGAGCAATTTGGACCCCCCCCTGAAATGTTTGTCCGGCTCGTAATAACGTAATAAAAAGTGAATATAAACCAATTTTTGATTTGTTTTTAAAGTTTTTTTTTTTATTAAATCCCCTTCCCCGCAAACCTTTTCTCAAAAACTCACTCAACTTAATACAAGGCAATATTCTGATAAAATAATACGTCCCCAATGGAGATGGTGCTTAATTATATTTATGCTAATGACCTATTTCTTAGTTGATCAGTGCAACAAGCTAGATTTAATTTTTTTTTAAATTTGTCTACACCGACTTTACAGAGATAGGCGGCTGATTATATAGACTATCATGGATACTGTGTAAGTGAAGATAGGGGGTTCGAATCCTGGTGTCGCTGGTTACTTAGCTTGAACAGGGGTCAGTGGTGTGGCTCTTTTGGCCCAGCCAGTGTCAACCCACCTTTAAATGGGTACCTGGAGAAATCTGGGGAAGTTAAACAGAAAGGGTGTGTGAAAGCACAGGATGGCTACCCTCAAACCCCCATCGCACTTCCTGGCCGAAGGTCAGCACGGCCGGTAGCGATTGCAAAACCCAACCCTATATTCTTTGCCTTTTTTTCACTTGGCTGACGTAGGATAATATAGGTTTACTACTACGTTAGGTCCACCTAGGTCGTTAAAGAGGTTAGTTTGCATACATTCCCAGTTTTTTAAAAGCTTCAGAATATCTTTAATATGGAAGATGCGAGGATAACCACCATTTAAAAAAAATCTCCTATCTACACAAATTCCTAGCAAAAGTTATAAACTAATTTCAAAATCCCACCAAAGTAGAAATTGACTGTTTTTTCAGGTTGTTGATAACCATTTTGAGATTTAGTTTTAATACGACTGTCTGAATACGGAACACAGTAAATACATTATTTCTCAAATGGTACTTGGTTACCATCTTTCGTGGAATTCAAACACAAATTGTGAAAGTCACATTTATTATTTTTGCTCAGGGACAGTTGTGTCGTAATCTTATTATCAGAATCATCATCAACGATGAGGTACAATTTGTAAAATGTTTTGTATTTTTGACTTCGCAAACATGGAAGAGGGGGATAATGGGGGCGAAGAGCTATTCGGGATGGTGATGGAAACTGAATACAAAAGAGGATGGCTCTCTCCTGATTTGCAAGGAGTGAGGAAGATTTCCAGAAGGAGTTAGCATGCTCCTGTGTTTCTACCCCTCACTTTGATGCTGTTTCGTCTTACCAGGAATAAAAAAATATTCAATCCTAATAGTAGTAATCCTATTTTTATGAGAACAAGTAGGGCCAAAAAATAGAATAACTTTTAGACTCAATGAATGTTTACGTGCAACACTAAGAGACTATTAAGCTGTTTCTTTTTTTTATACAAATAGGATGTAATAGGAAAATTTCAAAAATGATGGCACCCCTGCACCTCAGGAAATGTTGATATGTTGCCCCTTGCCTGGAAGCGATGACTTGGTGTGTTCTCTATATATTTTGGAACAAGTACAGATATGTAATTGTCCAATACAGCGCAGCACTCTGTCCGAGTGCAGGTGAGTACGCGTAGCTTGGCGGACTATCAGTTGAGTAAAATGGATGGAAAACTGGTACATCATGCTCGGGTGATATTTTGTTTCAAACCGTGATAAATATTTAGGGGACTTAAGAAATCTTTATAGAATTTTATAAATTTTTAGATTATAGATTTGGTCATCTTTTAATGATTTTTTGGAATTTATTTTAAACTAGTGGAATTTATTTTATATGTTGAGGGGGATACGATTCACCTGGATTGTGAAATATTTGAACTTTGGGAATTTTTTTTTAGGATTGTTGTAGCTACCTAACAACGCAAAGCCCAGCGAGAGTAGAGTGTGTTGAAATGTGATGTATTAGAAAAAAATGGTGTTATATTTAAAAAAAATTTTATTTATGTAAATATAGTGAAAAGTGTTTTAAAGTGTTATAAGAAAAGTGAATGTATTTTAAAGTACAAAAACGTATATGCATTGTAAATTTGTATTTTAATATTTTATGTTATAGGCCTAATGAATGGAAGCAGCCCCTTGCCGTCGTGGGTAGCTAGAATGAGAATTTTGAAATTGTTGTATGGTAAATTAATGGATGGAGTATCGTATGAATGAAAAAAAAGTTTTTAGGAAAAAGGTAGATAAAATGTACTAGGAGAGAAAAAATTATGTATGTGAGGAATTACAAAAGCGGAAAGCTATGGAACGTCGAGTAAGAGGTAAGATAGATTAAAAAAAAGAACTCTTTAAAAAAAGCTGTTCGAGAAAATGAATAACCCTTTCAAACGTACTTACCCAGTTTAACGGATTGAAAGATAGTCAAGAGTCAGTCGAAGATGACCAGCGGTCTGGCCATCTTTCCGCACAAAAAAACGAAAACATTGTAAAATTTCTTGATGTAGTATAGTCAAACCGTAGATCTAAAACCAGGGAGGTGGCTGAAGACCTAAAACTGGATTTATAGTAGAGGATTTGCAGTTTAGAAATTTTTAACAAATAGTTTGAACACGCGTCGAGTATCCTCTAAATTCTATCCGAAATTGTTGTCAGAGGCTCAGATTAAAGTGCCTATTGAACTTTTTGATCAAGTCAAAATATATCCAGAATTATTCAATAGGCTATCACCAAGTGATGGATAATGGGTTTTAAGGTATGACGCTGAGTCAAAGGCCCGATTTTCTCAGCGGAAGCGAGCCGATTCATCAAGACTATGGAAAGCGCGACATATTTTGTCGGGTGAGAAGACAATATTCAGGGGTTTTTTTTATGGGTATCTAGCATCATAACCTTGTCCCTTGTGGATATACGATGAACACCGGAATACTCGTCGAGCCTCTAGATTTTACGTGTCGGGGAAAAGGCCTTCCCTACAGATTGAGAATAACAGGTTTTCCACACTGACAGCGAACATGTGCACTGTGTGTTCTCATTTGAGGAATTCTGGCCAAATTAAACATTCTTGTGCTTCCTCAGCTCATATTCGCCAACTCTTAGCTATTTTTTCGTAAATTGAAACCGTCACTGAAAGGGGACAGGTTTGACTCAATTGACGACATCCAAGCAAATGAGCCGAGAGTTCTTTGCACCCTGGGGTAAACAATGTTCAGGAAAGCTTTTACATGTCGTGACACCATTTGAATCAGTGTGTTCATTTAGTATATAACTAGAGAAATCAATTTAAATAGCCTATAATTGCTGCCATTTTAAATCATAAGTCAACTCTTTAAACTTTCCAGTCATATCTCGTACTTTTAACTGAGCTTTGTCAGAATTATTTGCTATGTGAGGCGTACTTTCAGGTTTGTCGGTTTTACGTAAGCCTGAAAAAATTGGATGAGGCTTACTGGAAGACTCCCTGGAGGCTTACAGGAGGCTGTCTCTCTTTTAATAGCTAAATGGCTAATCCCAAGAATATACTCCCTTATTTTCTATCGTTCCTTCACATTCATGACTTGTTTTTATAAAATAAAAATGCTTGAATATAACGTACCACGATGGAGTATTCCAGGAATTTTATCTTCGTGAGCACTCAATGACGCTGTTTCATTTGATATGGAGGATATTTGTCGGTGGTCAAAAAATAGTTCTTGTTGTATATTGATTCTTGGAGCTTTGGGCTTCTTCTCGGCTTTCGAGGGTGATTTAGGCTTCCTTTTTCGTGTCTGAAAAATTATACAATGAAATAAAGTCTCCTCTATAAAATGAAGGCATCTTGGATTTTTAGCGACACTGTCTATCGACTAATCAAATAATGAAATATTACAAGTATAAGAGGAACCAACGATGGAGGAATTTGGAAGTCTGCACCCTAGTTTTGATTATGTTGTAAGGCGGACACACGAAAACAATATTGGCTTTTAAGAGGTAAATTGAATTTATACACATATATCCTTTTTAAATGCATGAAACGATGAAGCAAAAATGAAATATATTGGCTAAAAATAGAATTTTTTTTGCACGATGGGTAAGATATATTATGCAAATTCCTGAACAGTCCTATTTTAGCAGGAATTTCAAAAACTTTATTTCTGAAAAAAAAAACAAAAATTTGATTACGGTTGGAAACACAACCCCGGAAACGTGAACAATTTCAATTGTGAAATAAATTTTTGTTTTTAATAAATTTTAAGCCTAACTACAGCTTACTCTTGCTCCAAATAGTTAGCGCTAAGACGTTACGACTCCACAAGATCAGCGTTTAAGGCACAGATTGTGTTTCTACTGACACGTCAAAATCTCTTTTGTTGCACCTTGAAGAGGAAGAACTTTATTGGCGTTCAGCAGAAAGTAGATTCAGTATCCTTACCTTGGACCTTAGATCCTCCTGTGCCTCCAGAGGCACTTAGGGCATCAAAGAATAGTCGCCAGTTATCTCTCATTGAATGGCTGCCCAGACATCTTCCCATTTAGGTTGGATTGAGGCATTGAGGTTTGTGAGGTCAGCCCAGTAGCTGCGTCATAGGGTATTTTGGGGCGTCCTCTTCTTCTGGTACCACATGACTGCCACTGAAGGACGACCTTCGGTAGTCAAGTTTCGGATATGCGGATCACATGACCAAGGTATCCCCACTTCCTATATTTGACCACTTTGGTTACCAGTGGCTGAGAAGTCTTCTGTCGTATAGTAGCGTTTGTTACTTTTTGGGACCAATGGACATTTAGAATGCGCCTTATGCAAATGTTTTCGAACGCGAGAAGTTTCTTTTCAAGTATTTGATCTATGTGCCAAGTTTCAGAACGATAGCAAGGCGTTGAGAGGACGTTGCTGTTGAACAGCCTCAGTTTGAGTCGGAGAGAGTGCTTCTAGCTGCGCCAAATTTTAGACAGTATCCCGAAAGATGTGTTAGACTGGCCGATTCTTAACTTGACTTCTCGCTGACACGATCCTGAATTGTGAATGGTACTTACTAAGTATATGAACTCTACGACTTGCTCTATCGTCTGGTTATTGCATCGTATGTCGAGTGGAGATCCAGTGTTCACCATACTTTTTGTTTTGTTTGTATTTATCTTAAGGCCAAAAGGTTCGGCAGCGTCCCTGACTTGGTTAAGGTAATGCTGGAGCTTTTTTTGCAGGATTCTAGGAGGCTAACATCGTCAGCGAAATCAACATCTCCGAGTCTCTTATTATCCAACTGGATCCCATGTCCATCGCAGGTCCGGAGAATATAAATAATGATAAAAATAAATAGCAGTGGTGATAGCACACAGTCTTGTTTCACCCCTGTAATAATACGAAAGTAACGGGTACTCACGTCACTTGTCTTCACGCAGCATTCTGTGTCTTTCTAGAAGGCTTCAATGGTTCGAATGAGCTTATCAGGAATACGGTAGTATTGGAGAACATTCCAAAGCGTTTGGCAATGAACCGAGTCGAAAGCTTTCTCGAAGTCTATAAAGACCAAGTAAAGCTTATTGCACCATTCATTCGCTTCTTCTAGCAGCATTCTAAGAGTAAATACAAGATCAGCGCCTAGTCGGTTTGGCCGGAATCCATGCTAGTATCCCGCCGGAATCTATTCAGTAATCCATTCCGGAATCCATTCAGTATCCACAGATCACATATTCCCTGATACGTTGACGTTTCTGTAGACACACGTTGAAAGACCGGTTTCTAAGGTTATTTGATATGTGCAAGTTATCATCAAGAATAATGATGAAAGTTAGGCAGAAAATTATTACATTCTGTGGACACTTATGTTAAAATTTCAAAACAAGAAAAAAGACAGTGCCAAAATCCAAATTCACGCCCTGTAGAGACAGAAGAACTCCGAAGTCGTGATTTCTGGAAAGCTTCTTTTCAAATTGCGAATAGGTATTTCTAAATTGTAAATTAACTGAAAGCAAGCAGATACAGCTCACAGAAGATAAGACATGGTTTCCTATTTACTCCGAGTCCAAGAAATTTGACAACAGTTTGGCAGTAGATAGATAGATAGATAGATCGTGTATTTCAAAAAGCCCAAGAGCCATATACACACAAAAAATATGAAAATAGAAAAATTACAACAGAGCAAATTACAAACACACATTAACATGAATACATAGCGAAAAATACCTTCTGGTAAAATACCAAAAAAAAATAACTTTAATTCCATATAATTAATAATAATTAATTGTAAAAACATTTCCTTCTTTTTAATCCCTTCTCTATGTACGCACCAATACGAAATATTGTGATTGGATTACTACTTTGTAAGATATTTGGAAGCAGCAAAACAATCCCATGTAAGTAATTTTCCCTTAAATCAGAGAACACCGGGCACTTTCGGAGAAAATGGTCCAAATCTTCGTCCTCATCCCTACAAAGAGGACACACATACCGACCATCAGGATGTACTATCCCCCTGTCGAACACCATTTGTCTACTCTGGATTGGAAGGCAATTCGCCCTAAGCTGAATCCATCGACATAAAATCATAGCCGGTAAATTGAATTTAAAATAAATTTCCTTTCCAAAACTAGGTTTAACCTGATTATAATGATTCAATGTAGCAGAATTTAAAACCAGCCCTTGCCAATACTGAATTTCTCGACCCTCTAAGATAAATCGTACCTGGCTTACTAAATTTGTTGGTAGATCAGGGGAACCAAGACCGTCATTCCATAAGTAAGCCATTCCCACACTTTCTAGTAATGACCTAATTTGGGATGGCCACGACTTTTTCGAATCATAGCTCAACATCTGATAATAAGCAGCACTTACTAGTCTGTCTTCATTGCACCTAATGATCTTCAACCAAAATCTAAGCATCAAAATAGACCTACGTAGTTTTAACGAAAACAGGCCCATATCACCTTTCAGAACCTGTGAATGAGTTGTCTGATGTAATCCAAATAGTCTTTTATAATACTGGATCTGGAGGGACTCCAACTTCTGTGCCGCTTCTCCGCCCCAAATCTCCGCTCCATACTCTAATACTGGTAAAATTTTTGTATTAAATATTCTTTTGTGCATTTTTAGGTTTTTAATTCCCATTATCGTCGGATTTCTAAAAATTGCAGACATGGCCACTTTACCTCTATTAATTAATTCATCAACATGACTCTTTAAACTTCCATTTTCCGATAAAACAAATCCTAAATATTTTATTTTTTTACTTACTTTAAGTTCCTCATTATTAAATTTAAATTTATATTTATCTTCGCCACTTGTTTTCCTTTTTTTAAAAATAACAACTTCACTCTTTTCAACATTCAGCCTTAGTTTTTTCATCTGCAAATAATCATCTATAAGACTCAAAAGCGTCTGCAGATCTTGCGGTGTGCTAGCCACCAAGGCAATATCATCTGCAAATAATAGTAGTGATAGTTTATGGGTCCCTAGACTAACATTCGGAGCCCATCTATTCTCTAGATAATCAACAACATCATTTATAAAAATGTTAAACAATTTAGGAGAAAGAGTGCTGCCTTGTTTTACACCCAGCTTAATATTAAAAAACCTAGAAAACCTGTTACCAACTAACACGATTCCACTCACACAAATATGCATACTCACTATCAACCTCACAAACAAATGAGGGAGGCCAATTCTAACCAGGGCATCCTTTAATAGCTCTCTGTCGACACTGTCGAATGCCTTGTGGAGGTCCAGAAATCCCACATAAAGACAAGTTTTTCCCTTTCCGTATTTATCAATTAATGCCTTTAAAATAAATATTGTATCTACCGTCCCGTACCCTGTTCTGAAACCTCCTTGTTGTTCATGTATTATATTATTTTTATATAACCATTTAGAAAGCCTTGTATCTAGTATTTTCTCCATTATCTTACTTAAAGCAGGGACTAGCGCTATTAAACGATAATTTATGTGCAACTTAGGGTTACCTCTCTTAAAAAGCGGCATAAGCAATGATCTCTTCCACTCATTTGGCCATTGTCCTGAAGTTAACACCTTATTACAAAGAAAAACAATTATCGACATAAAAATTGAAAGAAAATTCTTAAATAACGTTATTGGTACACCATCGACACCCGCAGCCGAACCTCCTTTTAAATTCTTGAATACAAACTTGACCTCATCATTACTCACTTCCCCTACTAAATCATAATCATGTTCCTTCATGGGATAAACAACCATCTCTGTGGTATGTGTTACCTCTTGTAATTCTGCGCAATCACCTTCCATGCTTTCTAGGTAATCAGGCCATGAGTTGGCGTCTGGAGCCACCTGTGTTTTTCCTTTTTCATTTCCAATATCATTCCTTATATAACCCCAAAATTTCTTAAAATCTTTATTTCTAAAATAATTTGCAATATCCAGTTTCTTCTTAATCTCAAACTCTTTTTTTTTTCCTTTTAATTAACCTTTTGTAATCTCTTCTTTTATCTTTATATTCGGCTAATCTTAAACTTTGCTCTTCAGGTTTATCACATTCTTTTAAAAGATTTAATAAATATCTGACCTTTTCTTTCATTAACTTACACTCCAAATCAAAATATCGCTCGTTTTTATTTTCATTTTTATTCAGATTACACGATGCTGCACAACTGCAAATTATTTCATTTAACTCCATAATTATACCATGTATATCTTTTCCATCTTCTTCTAACGCTTTCAACTTATTTGTTATATGCAACTTCATAAGCTCCCTTTTAAATTTTTCAAAATCATTATCATTTAAATCATATCTAATTCTTTTTCCTAAGCCCTCTAATCTAAGCTCCCCATTAGATAAATTTCTAACTCGAGGAACAACATCCTGAAGCTTCCCAGTCTTCAGCTCAAGCTTAATAGCTCTATGATCGGATCCAACTAAATCTAGTACATCAATACCAATCGATTCAGGTACAAATTTCGTATTAATCAGCACATAATCTAAAACACTTGGAGTTGGGCCCGAAAGGCAAGTGAACTCGCCCAGACCCTTATCATTTCCAAACCTTCCATTCGTAATGATCAGACCATGTTCCCCGCAAAGCGCCAGGAGCTTTCTTCCCGAAACATTTATATTTCTTTTTTCATCCTTATTACTTCGCGGTAATCTACAACAAATTGGGACCAAATCCCCTAAATCTGGGATTAATAAATCTGGAACCTCAACCTCAACGCCGGTATAAGCATTGAAATCCCCCATCAAAACGCACTCAAAATCACTATAACTTTCTTGTATTAGCGACAATTCATCATCTAAAATTTCCCAAGTATTTTCTCGATTATAAGAACTATTTTGTGGAGGGATATACACAACGCCCAAAATTAATCTCTTCCCACATTTAAAACAAATACGCAGCCAAAGTAAATTTTCAGATCTACTATTAACTCTTTCATAACCATCAATAGCTGATGATTTAATCAAAACCAAAATACCACCATAATGTCTATTATTTTTTGCTGGTTTACGCACAACCTGTTCAACCAAATACCCTGGGAGAGGTGATATAGGAGAATGATCGTTCCATGTTTCAATAAACGAAATCACATCAAACGAAAGTAATTCATCATATAAATAAGGTAGCTTATCACATAGTCCTTGTATGTTCCATGACACTAAACTCAGTA
Source organism: Artemia sp. Kazakhstan ARC1039 (assembly GCA_029168905.1). NCBI lineage: Eukaryota > Metazoa > Arthropoda > Branchiopoda > Anostraca > Artemiidae > Artemia > Artemia sp. Kazakhstan ARC1039. Next base: position 19,310 of record JAQQPU010005267.1, on the reverse strand, counting down.
TATGGCTCTTTATTTCCTATGCGTCTATGCTTTCTGTCAGTGCATTAATATCACTAGCCATTTCTTGGAGATCCTCGTTCCTGGCCTCTGTCGAAGAAAAGGCAAAATGGTAATACTCACGACTGCGACTATTAATATCTGTTAGCACTCGCTGACTATTATCAACAAAATTACGGGAAAAACCACTGCGAGGTCTTCTGTTAAGTCCTTTTCTTGGAGAATGGTTTCCTCTGGGTGCCAGGTTACGAGTGCCTGGTCGATGTAGGTCATTAGGGCTTATAACAGCACTAGCAGGTCTTTTAGTTGCCAATACTGCCTGAGAATAGGCTGTTGATGGTATCACTGTCTCGGCATCGCTATTACTGGCATCACTATCTAGCCCCATCGGGATAACAGCAGGGTAATTTGGGAGTCTAGCACTAGGGGGTGGACCAATATTTTTAACTGGCGCCAAGTTACATTTAACCTCAATCACAGCCTTTCCATCGTACCTGAATAGTCGGCCTTGGATAAACAGCTTGTCACCTCGTAGCATTGCATCACGGCCGTCGTTCTGTGCAAGATTCATAATTTCCTTTAAGTGTTTACGGGCTTCTCTTTGTTTAGCTGTGTAATCTGGGGCCACCGATAGACCTCCCTTTCTCAATAAGGAACTATTTCTTAAGATATAGTCTCTGATTTCGACCGAGTTTAGCTTCACTACTACTGGCCCTGATTTCAATCTAAAAATGTCACGTACATCACATCGACTTATTTTGAGAGAAGGCACAGCACGGTTTAATAAATCCATTATTTCTTGCTTCACAGTATACTCGCCATGGTGTTGCGGAGTATAATTATAAATAACCAAATTTGTTCTTTTCTGCTCTGTTTCGAGCTGGTTGGCTCGTTCAGATATGATTACTAGGTCTGATTTCACATTTTCCATCTCTTTTTTAATTTCTTCATTTGTCTCAACATTTCTAGATAGCTGTGTACTAATGTTATTCATTTGTACTTGTAAGGCAGCAATGTTATCCGAAAGTCCAGGAATTGCATTAACTTTCTCCGAAAGCGCTGGTAATAAATCCAATTTGAAATTTATTTCTCGCAAAAACTGGGCATTTTGCATTTTCTCGGCCTCTAATGTTTGGTTTGCCATTTTCACACTTTGGATCTTGTCAATGTACAAATGTAGTCCTTAATTAATCTAGTATTGTAACAAAGCAATAAGTTATTTTTCTTGTTTTCGAAAAAGATATTCACAATTTTGGCACAAAGCCACACACAGGTAAAAAATTGGTTACGCAAGCTGTCCAGATTTAATCCTTTATTTTATCCGATTGAATTGCTCTTAACTCTCTGAACTCTGAATCAATACTGAGTATTCTTCATCTCTTTTAAAAAAAAAGTCACTTGGCATCTTTTTGCCTTTTGAACTTTAATACAAATTTAATAATAGTTTGGATAGTTATGAAACAGACAGTTATATCAACTAACCTTCTAGGAAGGTAGATAGCCAAAACTGCTAACAATAGCAAATATCAAATATTATTACTAATTTATAGGAATTAACAAATTTATTTTTAAAGGAAAAAAAGTCCTTTTTTTTACCTAGAATGAGCAATAATGACATCAAGGGGCCTTAATTATTGAATGTTTAAGGTAAAAGTTCTTTTCTTCATCAATTGATTTTTTTCCATGCAAGGTCTAAAAAAAGTAAAATTTAACTTCGGTAGCCGAATTGCTTGTCAATGGCTGGGAAATACCGTACATCTTTCTCTGGCTGAATATTCAATTCCATTCCATTTTGAATAAGAAATGGGATACAATATTTTCCTGGCCAGCAGAATTGAGCTTAGAATAAATAAATTATTTCCCCTACCACAGGGGTAAAATACGTAATTGCCATTTTCAGCTGAAAATTAGGAGAATATTTTCCTGAAGTTTTCTTTGAAGACTATATTATTTCGGGTACTTTTCAATTAGCTGGTACCCACGCGTTATATTGTATAGGGAAGATGCTAAAGGAAAATTGTCAAACGGATATCTGTCAATAGAGAATTGGATCGCTAACCGTGGTTTGTTATTGCGTTTACAATATTTAAACTATTGTTTTTTTGGGTTTAGGGGGAAAAAGCTACCTAGGTTAGGTTACGTGGTATTCCTTTAGTATACCTACTCTTTTATATACTGCTAGTTTGGTTAATCCTAATGAAATAAAATAAAATAGGATGACTATATAATAGTTTAGAAACAAATTTGGGCTATATATTTGCACATTAGGGGGGTGGGGGCAAAGCATAACTTATATTAAATACATGTCCTAACCTGACCTAGGTACCTCCCCCCCCAAAAAAAAAAACGTATAAGAAATTAAAACCACGCTATACATTGTATTTCTATACAGCGGTGTCTTGTATCATCCCGTAAAAACGGGTTTTTCAACGCGTCTCCAGTTTTCAACGCATCTCCAGTATACTAAAGGACTACCGGTTACGTATTTAACAAATGCTATGCTTCACTCCCACCCCCCTTATGTGCAAATATACAGCCCAAATTTTTTATGAACTATTATATTTTCACCATATTTTGTGTTATTTCATTAGGATTGACCAAACTTGACTTCTCACGCGGGTACCAGCTAATTTAATTTTTTAATTTTTGATTTTTAATGTTGCTCCTTACTACTTTCAGTTATAAAAACTTATTTTTTTTACTTAATTCAGTAAAAATAAAATCTTAATAAAGTCCGAGCATTCACCCAGAAGACTTTTTTTTCTATCGGGCGACAGGAAAATTAGACTGCCGAAGCAAGGGTCAATTACTGTTAAAACCTGTCAAAATTTTCATATATTTGGGACAAGACTGCCATATTTTGCTTTCTATTATTGGTGGTTATCTGTAACGTCTAGATAATCACGTGACGTTACAAAAGGGGTAGCTGAAACCACTATTTCTGATGAATACTTTGAAAATTAAAGTCAAGTTGGTTCCCACCATTAAAACGAATGCTAATGTTGTGTCTATGGTTGACGTATTAACCTGAATCTTTTAAAAGTTTTTGTTTTAGGAGAGAGGGGTTAAGGGACTTGTTAATTTGTCTTTTGGGGAAGGGTGCAAATGAATTTTTCTCAGAACCGTACAAGAATGTGTGGTGCGTTTTTTGTTCATGCCTGTCATCCAACAATTTCTTTTTCTAGCACTAAATATTTACACTAAACACAAACAGTTTACAGTTTCGACAAACAAAATAGCTTTTAAATTACAAACTAAAAACCAAGTACCTGTATTGTGTCTTTTTTCATGGCTTGTGGTCTCGGTACCCCGTGAAGTTTGAAGTACAATCCACATGCATTGCACAGAGGCTCTCCTGTGCTACTTCTTCTCCAAAGAGTAGTATTTGCCGTTGCACAGTTTGTACAAGTTAAAGGAGGCTTCCGAGGATTGTTCTGAAATAAGAGCAAAATAGAAAGTGGCCGAAATTTTGAAAGCAGCTTTATTCTCAGTGTTAAATCTTCAAATTGACAGCAAAGTTTCCAATTTGCAAGTTATTTATATTAAGTTATTGTTTTGACAGTATATGGGAGTATTTATGTCAGTTAGAGTCCGTAGCTAATTCAGTGACTGTTATTTCGTAACATTTTGCTGTGGGTTAAAGTGACCTTGATTCAGGATATTCATTTAGATTTTGGATAATTCTTACATCCAACACCCAATTGTGAATGGTGGCTGGTGTCTAACCCCCCCCCTGCCTCCGTGGTGAAGTAAAAATCGAGTGAATACCTGTTTTGGTTTATACATTAGCTGGCTGGCGCTGGACTTTTTGAATATTTATTTGGAATAATTTGTTTGGCCTTACGTAAAGATAAGTCTTTTGCTTCTTTTTTTTTATCTTGCTACTGATAATCATGGCTTTTAAACAGTTTGATCTTGCTCTTGCAAAGTTCAAGGATTATCCCTTCTGGCCAGTAAGAATAATCAAAGCTGGTAAAGATACACGAGGCAAGCCAGTTTATACGGCATTTTGCTATGGATCGCATGATGAATTTCGCCTCGTGGATGCAAATCTCCAAGTATATGATCCTACCACTGTTAATTTCTCCGCTCCTGCTTCAAAAAAAGCTTTTGAAGAGCTTGCTACTACACCTGATATTTACATGAGACTATTAAAAACATACCTTGCGCTGAGAGGTAATGACAAGAGCAGAGCAAATGGCCCAGCATTAGCATTATCTAGCAGTATTAGCCCGATACAACAGAAACTTGTAGCTACCCAAGCTGAACTGGATAAAACCAAAAATGACCTGATGGACAGTATAACTCAAAAAGTTTCGGAAAAACTGGCTAGCTCAGACTCTCTTAAGGAATCGACTGAGCTTATTGCTAGTCAAATTTATGATGCTCTCATGATTGAATTTAACACCAAGTTTCAGCGAATTGAAAAGTCGCTAAAGGGACTGAGTAATAAACTTGAAAATTTAGAGGACAGACTGAACAGGCTTGAGAATAAGTTGGATAGTTATGAACAAGAATCACTACTAGACAGCCTGGTTTTTCACGGTATTAGGCAGAAAACTGGTGTTGACACTCGTTCTGCTGTGATGCTAACTATTAATCAGAAGATATCTTTGCCTGAAATTAGTACAAATGAGGTCGTGAACGTGTATAGACTTAGACTGAATAATGCTGCTACACCTGATTCAACTCAGGCGGTTCCATCTGCTCCAAGGGTCGCTCCGATAATAGTGAAGTTTTCGAGCAAAAGCGTTGCTTGTAAAGTGTTCAAGGCCAAATCCAAGTTGGCCTCTAGTGGTATTTTTGTTGTTGAGTCTCTGACCAAGCAGAGACGAGATATTCTGAATGCGGCGAAAGACAGATTCGGTCAGCGGAATGCTTGGTCTGATCGGGGTCAAATATTGGCAAAGCCTAGTGACGGGACTCCAATAAAAAAAATAAGGTCTCTCGCTGACTGTATCTAGTTTTTTTTTCTGTCTGTTTGATTTTGTTTTTTATTTTCTCATGGATTGTTTGTTTATTGTCCCTTTTCTTTTTTTTATCTCTACCAATTCACTAGTCTTTGGTTCATTTTTTCCTTCTCTGTTTTTTTTTATTTTTTTTATTTATTTATTTGTTTGTTTTTTTTTCTCAAAAATATTGTTTGTTTCTATTTATTTTTAGGTGCACTTTTCGGTATTTTTTCTCTTTTTATTACTTCGGCTGTGTCATTTTTCGATGTTAATATTTTTCTTCTGCATAGATGCCATAGCTCTGCTGTGATGTCGTTAACCTTTGGTCTGGTGAGTTTGGTCGCGGAGCGGATCTACCATCCGCCGTAAGTAAAATGATTAATTCTTTTAGTGACCAGGGTGATGTTAACTCTTTGGGGGAACGTTTTTTTGAGTTACAAAATAAACCTTTAGATATAGAAAGTATAATTAATAATTCAGTTGGAAGTAGAAATAGGAATTATAATGATCCTAAATCGGTTATTGAAAGTAAATATGTTTCGCAATTAAGTGGTTCGGCCTCTTCTAAACAAAATGGTATTTTCTCTGTGCTTCACCTAAACATTCAGGGACTTTGCTCCTCTTTTGATGAGCTGAAACGGATCGTAAGTGGTGGAACTCCGGATGTTATTGGATTATGTGAAACTTTCCTGGATTCAAAAAAAGATATGCTTTTAGATATCCAAAGATTTTGGATGGAGAGGATGAACCGGAAACAGATGGCGAAAGGTGGCCTTGGCATGTATATTGCCGATCATCTTGTACATAATTTCCGAAGTGATTTGAGTAGAAATGAGGAAGGAATCTTTGAATCCCTTTTTATTGAGATTAAGTCAGGTTGTAAGGATTTAGTTGTCGGTTTGGTTTACAGATCCCCTAGTGGATCTATTCCTTCGTTTATGAAAATTCTGGAAGAGGTTTTGGACTTAGTCCAAAAGCATCCTTGCGAACTAATCCTTATGGGGGATTTCAACCTTAACCTGCTGGATCAAAATTCTGCTTCGGCTGCAGATTTTTTGTCAATGATGCTTTCTGCGGGAACTCTACCTTCAGTTTGTATACCAACCCGAGTTACTGAGATGCATGCATCACTTATTGATAATATTTTTTCGTCACTAGATGTCTTAGATAATTCGGTGATGGTTAGTGATATTTCTGATCATTTCTCTGCTATTTCACGATATAGGACTGCTAATCGATCGCAGCGTAAAGCTTCGCCATCTAATCTCCCATTTTTCCGTTTTGGTGTCAGTGAGATCAGTCTACTTAAATCTCGTTTGACTGATCAGCCATGGGATAGTTTGGATTCTGAATCGGATTTTAACCGCTCTTTTGATTTCTTTTATGATTCAGTAAAAGAAGGTATCCTAGAAGTTTGCCACCAGAATCCAACGCCTCATACCTCGAAAAGGATAGTACTGCTGAATCCGTGGATGACTCCAGGTCTCCATAAAAGCTGGAAAAGGAAAAATTATCTGTGGAAGCTATGCAAGGCTTCGTCATCTGCTTCTCATCATCAGCGGTTCAAGGCCTATAGGAGTATATTTAATTCTCTGTGTCGTAAGGCCAAGTCTCAGTATTATCACAGGAAATTTTCTGAGTGTGGAAAGGATGTTGGGAAGACATGGAAAATTATTAATTCTGTACTTAAACCTACTCCCCCTCCGCCTTCAGTTCCAACAACGCTGATAGTTGATGGTAAAATTGTCCAAGGAGAAGAAAATGTTCAGCTAGAGCTTACGTCTTATTTTGCTAATATAGGAAAGACGACTGCTTCATCTGTGAGCTCTACAACTCCTTGTTGCGATTTCAGAGCCTATCTTGGACCCCCATGTTTAAAGTCAATGGTCTTGAACCCTGTTTCTGAGTTTGAGGTAGCTCGGATCGTAAATGCACTTAAAGGTTCATCGTCTTCAGGGCCAGACAGAATTCCTACAAGGGTTATCCGTGCCGTTCTTTCTGCTATTCTGTCACCATTGACTAAACTTGTCAATCTGTCTTTCGAGAAAGAAATTTTCCCTGAATCACTCAAGCGAGCTAAGGTTATAGCGCTGTATAAAGGTGGGTCCCGAAGTAACTCCTCAGTTTATTTCTGATTCAGCTCCATATAACCTTCGTTCGTCACATAATATCTGCATTCCTCCTACTCCCACTGTGCGGTCAGATTTCAATCCCCTCATCGCTTCTCATCAGGTTTGGAACTCCCTGCCTTCTTCAGTACAGAAATGCCACTCGTTTGGCACTTTCAAGAGGATTTTGAAGGACCATTTAGTTAAGAATCAAACAGAATAGTTTTTTTTTGTGGAGTTGATGTCCTCTAAATGTTTAGTTCTGTTTTATGGTGATCTTCTCTGCGCTATGACTCCCAGGCCTCAGGTATGGTCTCTTTTTAATTTTATATGTTGTTTGGCGATTGATTTCTTTTTTATGGTTGTTTGGATATATTATATTTTCTTTTCTTTTTTTCTCATTCCCCCTTGTATCCCTAGCCATGGAGCCTTTCGAGGGGGATTAGGAGTGTTGTGGTTGGATTGTATGTATTGATTGGATTATTCAATGTAGGCCTATTTTAATGTTTTTCTATTGATTTAGTGTTTGATTTAAACGATATGTATTCCCCCTCTATTACAGGCCTAGGAGCCTTTGGGGGATTAGCACAATGTATTTTCTTGTATGATTAATTGATTATGAATAAATCTTATCTTATCTTATCTAGCTCTACCTTATCAATGTCTAGCTGGAAGTTCTTTTTTTAAAGCTTCCTTGAGAAATACAAGGTGTCTACTTTTAAAATGTACCTACCTCTGCCTCCCTTCCCTTGTTATTAGCAGCTTAAACTTTTCCTCGCTTGTAGGCACGACTCAATATTTGCACTTTTTATATTTTTTTTTTTCGTATCTTATGTTCATATTCATTGTCCCAGGATTATCCTGCCTAACCTTTCATGTTTATCAAACAGTTCGTGGTAACGAACTGAAAGTAAGGAGCCACCCGGCTCATTGGTAACCGAAACTCTAGAAAACGGGATTTTGATACCAATAGATACATCAAAAGAATTCGATTTTAATGCTGATTTCAAATATATAAGTTTCATCATGTTTCCCCATCAAAAGTTACGCGTCTGAGAAAATTTGGCTGATTTTTGAAAAAGAGGAAAGACCTCCTAAAAGTTATAGAACCTTAATGAAAATCACACCATCATATTCAGCGTATCAGAGAACCTTACTGTAGAGGTTTTAAGCTCCTATCTATCAAAATGTGGAATTTTGCATTTTTTGCCAGAAGAAAGATCAAGGATGCGTGTTTATTTGTTTTGTTTTTTTTTCCCAGGGGTGATCGTATCGACCCAGTGGCCCTAGAATATCGTGGGAGGGATCATTCGAACGGAAATTAAAAATTATAGTGCCCTTTTTAAGTGACCAAAAAAATGGAGGGCAACTAGGTCCCCTTCAACGCTAATTTTTTCCCAAAGTCATCAGATCGAAATTTTGAGATAGCCATTTTGTTCAGCATGGTCGAAAATATGATAACTATGTCTTTTAGGATGACTTAATCCCCCAAAGTCCCCGGGGGGAGGGCTGAAAGTTATGAACTTTAACCAATGTTAACATATAGTATTGGTTATTGGGAAGTATACAGACGTTTTCAGGGGAGATTTTTTCTGTTAGTGGGGGGTGGGTGGGTCGGGATTATGTGGGAGGATCTTTCCACGAAGGAAGTTTTCATTGGGGAAGGGACATTGCTATGAAGGGGGCACCGGATTTCCCAGCATTATGTAAAAAAATATCAGAAATTAAATAAACAAAACAAGTTTTTTAGCTGAAAGTAAGGAGCAACATCAAAACTTAAAACGAACAGAAAATATTACGTATATGAATGGGTTCACCCCCTAGTCAATACCTCGCTCTTTAAGCCAAAGATTTCTTAGTACTTTCATAAGAGCTCTTTATTCTAATTAACGGCCTTTGTGATTAAGAGGTCATTTTTAAAGAATTGGAACAAAATTCGAAATTTAGCTTAAACAGCATAGTATTGATCCAGGGGGAGGGGCGCCCCCCGACGTAGTCTAAAGTAGTGTAATTTACTTATTTAACGCAATTTTGCGTTAATTAAACTTGCTCCTAACGCAAGTCTATCGGATCAACCTATTTTGCACCCCCTCCTAAAAAAGTCCTGGATCCGCCCTTGAATGCAATTGGAACTAGAAAACCAGTTTCTGATCCATGGTGTCTTGTCAGAGACCGTAAATTTCAAAGCTTTATCCCAACACGGACCCTTCAATATAGATCTAACACCCTCCCCCCCCCCAATAAAAGAAAGAAAATTATTTAGAAGAAAGTTAGAGGTGCTTATGAATTTTATGGTACACGCGAAAGAAGTCAAGTTTGGTTAATGCTAATGAAATAAAATAAAATAGGATGAATATATAACAGTTTAGAAATAAATTTGGGCTATATATTTGCACATTAGGGGTGGGGGTGGGGGGTATAGACTAGCATATATTAAATAGGTAACCTAATCTAGGTACCTTTTCCCCCCCTAAACCCCCAAAAAACAACAGTTTTAAATCATATTGTAAACGCAATTTTAAGTCACGCTTTGCCATTCATTTTTCTCTTGCAAATACCCGTTTGACGGGTTTCCATTAGTAGTTCCTTGTACAGTATATAGCGGTGTGTACCATAAAATGCACATGTACCAATTTAGATTCTTAGGCGGAATCACGTTTTTCTTAATATAACAGTCAGAAAAAAAAGAAGTAAAATACCTAGGCAGAGCTCCCTTTTTTCAATAAAAAAAACTCTTCTAGATAATTGATTTAGAAAAACGTGTTTTCCAAAATATACTTCAGAAGAAAAGTAAGCAGCGATGTCAAACATAAAACGGGTAAAAATAGTCACATAGTTTGTGGTAATAAACTGTAAATAAGGAATGGCTTGTTCTAATAGTGACAAAAACTCTACAAAAGGAGTTTTGATAGCATATATAATATATAACATTGGAGTTTGATAATAACAATATATACGTCAAAAGAAATCGGCTTTTTATGATGATTCTAAAAAAAATTTAAAGTAATTAAGTTTAAAGCTACCTACAAAAAACTCATAAGCGTAGATGATGCCTTTATAAACAAACTTATTCAACTCAAAGATTGAAATGTTGATTTTAGTCCGAGACTAAAAATACTTTTTATTGCCTTCCTTTTTAACCTGAGAAATTTGTCCAAAACTATATCGGACGGAATAGAAATTACACTTGATTAAAATGAATTAACATGATGGCGCACGCCATTTTATCGTAATTCCCTTAGATAACTCATTTCACCAATTCAACTTTAATATTTATGCATCATAAAAATACGTTCAATTGCGTAGATAAGCCTTCTATGTGACGGGAGTTTTATGGGCTGTTTCTGTTTTGGAGTTCTAAGGTCGCAACGAAAACAGATAAGAAGATGAGACTAAACCAGACAAAAGAGAAAAAAGAAAGGTTGTTCATATGATAACGCGTTTAACGTCTCCTGCTTTTCCTTGTTGCGTACCAAAGGTGACAAAATTTGAGCCTGGCTTTATGACAACAGAACCAAGGCATTACTCTTAAATTTTGACAACCTGACATTTAAAATATAGCCAGAGTTTTAACGCACGTATACAAGAATCTATTTTATGGGATTATTTTTTTTTTTTGGGGGGGGGGGATTTTTCAGAACAACAAAAACCGGTAAATTCTATGAAAATTATATTAACTTCCCCAAACAAACGGTATGCCGTTTAGAGTACCGGGCTTGGACAGTGGCGGTACTGGCCTCTTGTGCCCGTGGCAATGTCTTGATCAGCCCCCCAACCCCCCTGTCTCCTAAAAATTTTCAGGCCAAATTTTAATAATAGTTTCATTCATTAACAAAATTTTAAGATTAACAAAACTTACATTGGAAAAGATGTGGGAAACAGGAAAACTTAGCATTCAATTTGCTTATACTTACTGCCAATAACACCCTCTACTTTATTTTAATAGATTTTTTTTACAAAATAACTATAACGGGTATACTATCTATTTGAAAATTTGCGCCCCTAAATTTTCTGCACCCGAGGCAAGCCCCCTCTGCCCCCCTCTGCAAAACCGTCTCTGAGCTTGGAGCTCCTTAAAATTCATTGCTGTAATGTTTTGGAACGGAAGATGTTATGTTACACGACAAATTTTGAAGTTAGGTAGAAGAAAAGGAAAAAAAGTATTAAAAATTATTTATCACAGGCTGCAACAGCGCTGCCTAAGTAAAGAGGGATATGGGCACAATGTATTATTTATTTTTATTTGTTTTAAGCCAGGGCACTTTGTATAGAAGGAGTCGTCGTAGAAACTTCGAAAAGGGCTCATTCGATTGGAAATTGAAAGCGTTAGTGCCCTTTTTAATAGTCGAAAGTGATTTGATGGCAACTCATCCCCTCCCATGCCGACCATTTCCTCAAACGCACCCAATCAAAATTTGGAGATAGCCATTTTGTTCAACGTAGTTGAAAAGTCCAAAAATTGTGCCTTTGAGGATGACATCCCTCCCCTCAGAGCCCTCAGGGCAAGGGTTGTAAGTCATGCACTGGGGGCATATAAGGTTCATATAGAAAGGGTGATCGTATAAACTTTGGAGAGGGCTCATTGGATTGGTAATCAGAATTCCCCCTGATTACCCTTTTAAGATTCAAAGTGATCGGAAGGCGGATAACCTCCCCGAACCTTATTTTCCCGAAATGCATCTGATAGAAATTTTGAGATGGTCATTTGTTGTCGTAGAAACTTCAAAAAAGACTCATTCGATTAGAAACTAAAAGGACCTTTTTTAATAGTCAAAAGTAGTTAGAGGGCAACAATATTCCCTTCTCCCCCGCGCCCATTAATTCCAAAAACACATCTAATCAAAATTTTGAGATATCCATTTTGTTCAACGGAGTTGAAAGGCCTGAAGTTATGTCTTTGAGGATGAAAATCCCCCCCCCCCCACAGCCCTCAGCACAAGGGAAACATCTCCCGTATTAGATCATTAGTTTACAAAAAGAGAAAATGTTTTAACAGAAAAAAGTAAACAGCTGTATTAACACCTAAAACGAGTAGAAATAGTCCTACAATAAGTCAAACTTACGAGTAAAACGAACAGAGGTTGCTATGAATGAATGCCTGAAGCCAAAAATATATTAAAAGAAATAACCAAGTGAACTAACAAATAACCAACATAGTCTACCACAATTAGACATGGGGCTACTCTCCCCTCAAACTTTCTGGCGGCTGGAACGTGGTTTTAGCTTTACTGGAAACGAGTTACATTTCAAAGTTTTTTCATTTGTCATAAGAACAATACATCAGAATGCTAATTGGGGCTTACAAATAGAGGGGGAACTACTCCCCCTCTACCCCCCTAAAAGGCTAGAGAACCAGTCCTTGTTTTCTGAAAGCGAAATACATTATCAATATGTATGTTGTTGACAATGGTGTTTGTCAATCTTGCATTAAGAAGGATTGATAAAATTTGGTTCGTTTTGTAAGCTCTATAAGCTTATTAGATTCCAACACATTCTTTTGACTGATTAAATAAAAAAACATGTTTTTTTTAACAGAAAGTAAGGAGCGATATTAAAACTTAGAACGAACAGAAATTATTCCGTACATGAAATGGGCTGTCCCCTCCTCAACGCCTCGCTCTTTACGCTAAAGTTCTTTATTGTTTTAAAAATAAAGTTCTGAGAAAGAGTCAAACTTTAGCGTAAAGAGCGATGGGTTGAGGAGGGGACAGCCCCTTTCATATACGGAATAATTTCTGTTCGTTTTAAGTTTTAAGATCGCTCCTTACTTTCAGTCAAAAAAAAACTTGTTTTTTCATTTAATTTCTAAACGTTTTTGAATTAATGCAGCTTTGATTTTGGCTCACCGTACATGAATAATTAAAACAAAATTTGCATATTAATTTCCTTATATTTGGCTAAATGGCTTTCTCAAAATTTTGTTCTGACGTAACTTACGAATTAACTTACGTACCGAACTTCTATATTCGTATATTTTTATTGCGTATATTAGGGGGTTCACCCCCTAGTCAATACCTCGTTCTATACGCTAAAGTTCAAAATCTGTTCCAATTCTTTAAGAATGACCCCTTAATCACAAAGGCCGTTAATTAGAATAAATAGCTCTGATGAGAGTACAAAAAAAAACTTTAGCGTAAAGAGCGAGGTAATGACTAGGGGGCGAGCCCAATCATATACATAATAATTTCTGTTCGTTTAAAATTTTGATGTTGCTCCTTACTTTCAGGTGGAAAAATTGTTTTTTTTATTATTTAATTTCTAGTCGTTTTTTTAAATACTGGTGGGAAATTTATTGCCCCCTTCATAGGAATATTCCTTCCCCCACGAAAACTTCCTCTATGGAAAGATCCTCCCACGTAACCCCCGACCCACCCCCTCCCAACTACCAGAAAAAATCACCCCTGAAAACTTCTGTATACTTCCCAGTAAAAATTTGATCCTTTTGATTTATCTATTGGTATCAATATTCCGTTTTTTAGAGTCTCGGTTACTATTGAGCTGGGTCGCTCCTTACTTACAGTTCGTTACCTCGAACTGTTTGAAAATAAAATTTTGCTGAATGTAACCGCATTTTGATATGCAAAAAAGAAGAAAATCTCAAGTCTGCACTGATAAAAAAAAAGTAAATTCTCCAGACACTTACCAGATTTCTTTTCGGCCTCACCAGTGGGCGATTTATTCCGTTCATGCGGTGGTAGAGGCCACAGGCGTTGCACAAGTAATGACCAGTACCGTCCCTACGCCAAAGAGGCGTTTCAATAGAGCCACAGTTTACACACTCGCGGCCATCCATTGCTTCAAATTCTTCTGCAAATAAAAATCAATTTAATCATAATATGATTGATATTGTATAATGGACATAAATACTGGAATAATCTCAAAACAAAATTCCGAGAAAGATCTAAGGTTGTAGTAACTAGGTTACTTTGACCTTAGATTGAGGAAACCCTTTGTTTTCAATGGGATTTTAGAGTGAATCTGATAGATCTTTAAATGATTACAGAAAAATAATGTACACACAGGGGATAAACACTTAAACCAGTCTCAACAACAAATTTTGGCTTTATGATTATTTTAATAAATGTCCAACGGTTGTTGTATAACTCTCCTGTGTTTTGTCGTTTTCCACCCTTAGGGTTTCCTGAAATACATCCCCATCAAACAAACTTATGTCTATATATGAGTGGCCTCCTTAAAGAGCCAACTTTCAAAAGTCCCTTACACCAGGTGGCGTTGGTGGGTCCAGTGTTGTGGGGACTGTGCCAAGAGTGGCTGAACTGTATGACCCACGTGGCAGTCGACACCACTTGGTAGTGGAATGTGGGTGACCCATGTCGTCTGCAAGTGGAATGTCGTCTGCAAGTCTGATTCCGGTTCTGTTAATAAAACAACCAAATTTCGTAGAAATTTTAAAAATATATTAATAGTTCCCTGGCTATGAACCTTTGTAGTACAATTTAGAACAAGATAAAATTTCAAGTTGAAACTGAGAACATCCAGTGGGTTTGGAGTTGGGAGATAGAGTGGTGTTACGATTTAGAGCTCTTTAGAATGCTCACTAAAGACCGTGAATATGGCTCAGTCTGGTATGCAGGGCCAGGATCTTAGGGGGAGGGGAGATTAATTTCCCTTCTCAGCCCCCATCCTTTAACCGTGTTAATTTTGCAAATGCTTACAATTTTTCCCAAAAATTAACATAATTCGCCTTTTTCTTGATACTTTGATTAGTACACTCCCCCCTGGAAATACCAGATCCTGTAGTTAAATTCCTACGTCTTTTTCAGGCATAAATACTAATTTTCCATAATTAGAATTTTAATGAAGCACTTCTTAAAAATAGCAAAAGGTATGTATTTCAAAAACAAGAATAATTCTCAGATCCTATCCAATTTCGGTGCCACTTTTCTCTTTTTCCGCCTACCTGAGCCTGAAAAGTCTTTTTTTGAGAAAACATAACTTTTATTGAACCTCTGGAGATTTATTTTGGAAATTTTTCCAAAATAATGTTTTTTAACTTGTTTTCAAATATAAGAAGGGGATCAGAAGAGGTGTTTATAGGCTCATGAATCTGATTTTTACGCTTTTGTTTCCAATGTACAAACACAACACTTTATCCGTTGCATATTTTTCATGTGCTATTTTGCCAAGTGTGCACTGGACTGAAAACAAATTTCGGTGACCCCTCAAAAGGTTAAAGCGCAGTTTATATTTCATGTGCAGTTTATGATGACAGGACTTTTTTTCGAACTTGCAATGTTTTCCTATTTATTTTATCAGAGCTAATTTAATTGTTGATTTCATATCTAGATTATTCATTTTTTTATAATTAATATAGAAACTGTCATAAAGTTTTCTCAGTTTTCGCTATAAAGTCAATTTAATTCTTTTCACTTTTCGAAGAATACGAGAAAAAACCATAAACCAGAGCAAAGGATATAGGAAACTTTTGAGAGTGGAAACTGGCACTGGAGTCTAAGAAAAAAAACTAGTAACGCCATCTAGCGTTTAGCAACTTTGTTCGACCAAATTCTGCTACATATTTGTCTCTTTAGAAATTTCAAAATGCATGACAAGCATTTTTCCACCTGCTAAGCTTTCCCCAGGCAAATTGCCGACTGGATTTTGACTTAAAATAATTCTTGAAATAAAAAAGGCGATTGATTATCAAATACAGAGAATTTTCAGCTTTTAAACACTATTGCATTGTAGATTAATCATATCAAATATCCAAGGTGGCGCTCGCTTTTCGAAATTGTGTACACCCGGTGGCACACACCAAGCGCAACGAAAGTGTGCCAAGATGGGGGCACACTGGGTGATGGGGCTGTACCAAGCGTGGTAGAGCTTTGGCGTTCCAATACGTACACCAGATGGTAAGAAGTGGGCACCCCCTTGCAAATATCCAACTATGTTTTGAATTTTCTCATTTTTCAAGGAACTCACCTGCCGTTATACTTCTATGGCGCTAGTAGTATTTTTACGCTCTACAAGGTAAAGTGTCTAATATCGGATGACTACCTCTTCACCAGTTATTTTTGTTTTGTTTTTCTTTTGGTTTTTGGCCTGTAGGGGGTTCAATGAGAACATCTACTTCGGATAAATTAAAAATTAGGTGGTAAATCGTGAACTTTCAAAATTGCCAGTGAAGGCAACTTCAGAATGGAAGCCTATACAGTTTTTGTAATTTCAATAGAAAATAAAGTCAAAATACCTGTATTTAAGGTCAAAGCAAATTTGTTCTTCTAGGGACGATGCATCCCCATTACCCTAAACGATGGGTGTGCCTATGCATAGATATGACAACAGTTGTGTTCTTGTCTTGAAAAGTATTAAATATTAACATACGGGGCTTGATACCTAATATCGGACCATCAAAATGACATATTTAATACGAAATATTAAAATTCTTAGCTCAAGTTTCTTTTTGTAGCAACAAAAACGTGTAACGCCATAGGCCTTTAACTGCCTTTACACAGCTGCTTAAGGAAGCACCTCATCTATAGTTCAGTTTTGGTTTCTTTTTATATTAAATAAAAAAACAAGTTTTTTTTTAACTGAAAGTAAGGAGCGACATTAAAACTTAACACGAACAAAAATTATTCCGTATATGAAAGGGGCTGCCCCCTCCTCAACGCCTCGCTCTTTACGCTAAAGTTTTTTATTGTTTTAAAAAATAAAATTGTGAGACAGAGTCAAAATTTAGCGCAAAGAGCGAGGGATTGAGGAGAGGGCAGCCCAATTCATGTACGGAGTAATTTCTGTTCGTTTTAAGTTTTAATGTCGCTCCTTACTTTCAGTTAAAAA
This sequence comes from Artemia sp. Kazakhstan ARC1039, assembly GCA_029168905.1. Taxonomy (NCBI): domain Eukaryota; kingdom Metazoa; phylum Arthropoda; class Branchiopoda; order Anostraca; family Artemiidae; genus Artemia; species Artemia sp. Kazakhstan ARC1039. Next base: position 2,449 of record JAQQPU010005267.1, on the reverse strand, counting down.
AACTTATTTTTTTTATTTAATTTCTGAACGTTTTTAAGTTATTACAGCTTTTATTTTGGCTCATCGTACATGAATAATCAAAACGAAATTTGCACATTAATTTTACTTTTTTTTTGGCTAAATGGCTTTCTCGAAATTCTGTTCTGCCGTAACTTGCAAATTAACTTACGTAACGAACTTCTATATTCGTATATTTTTATTTCGTATATTAGGGGGTTTGCCCTCTAGTCAATACCTCGCTCTTTTACGCTAAATTCAAATTTTGTTCCAATTCTTTAAGAATGACTGACCCCTTAATCACAAAGGCCGTTAGTTAGAATAAATAGCTCCGATGAAAGTACAAAAAAAATTAGTGTAAACAGCGAGGTAATGATTAGGGGGCTAGCCCAATCACATACGCAGGGGCGTCCTGAGGCTCATTTTATTGGGAGGAGGGGCGGTCTTCGTAGGGTTTACCGAATCGCTACCTGATTTATGCCGAATTTTCTGCAGAAATCAAGAATTTTGCTAAATTTCGGCCGAAAATTTCACCGAAGGCGAAAATTATACTAAATGCCAACAAAGTTGGGGAGCGCCCCTTCCCTCTCTGGACGCTCCTGCACATACGTATTAATTTCTGTTTCATAAAGAAAGAAAAACGAGCAAAAATGGGGTTTTTATAGGCCAAATGAAGATACTGAAAAAAACGAAGCGAATATTTCGAGAGGACAAACGCCTCTCTTCTTCAGCGCGAAACGAAACGATGTATCAATAAAAGTCAAAAATTAAAAGAATTAAAAACAACTACCTAACAACCATAAAAGCGAGTTATTCGCCAATATCCGCGATTTGCACAAAATCCAAAAAATATAAACTGCCATCGACGGATACTAGCGAACAACTGAACAAAGGAAAGGAATCAATTCATTCACTCGAAAAACAAAACGAACCAGCAATTAAATAAGTTGGAAAACTATGTCATTTGATTTCGGATTTTAATTAAGGCATTTCTTGCAGACACCCTTTGAGACCTAAGGGGTTGTTCACGTGTTTGATTAGATGACTGGGAAAGTGGTTCAAGGTTTATTTCAGGGATCACTAAAGTATCGGCTTCTCTTTTGAGAAAACCGAAATATGACTCGTTTATTCTTAAATCACCGGAATCTCTGTTTAAAGCTAGACCTAAATGTTGGTATTTATAAATTTCAACAGCTTCTCTGTAGTGCTGGACAATACCTTTATCATTCGAAATAAGACTAGCTTGATTAAACAAAATAGTATGGTCTGGTTTTTCAAAAAATTCTCCTACTGCAAAAATAGGAAAATTCTTATCAGTGATATTTCGCCCACTAATTCAGGCTCAAAAATCCTATATTAAAAATTCCGCTGATTTTGTTGACAAGGTAAAGCAAGTTTCGGTTAAACCAAATTCAAGAATTGGCAGTTTTGATGCAGATTCAATGTATACCAATTGTGATCCTCAAAAGGCCGAACTGATTTTGGAGCAAAAACTTAATTCTAATCCATCTATATCAGAAAAATCTACTCTTTCGAATCAGACACTTCTTTCGCTTACAGCCCTTTGTAACAGAACTTCTTTTTACTTCTATTATAGAGGCATTTTTTATAGACAGAAATATGGGCTCTCCATGGGTGCCCCCTTTCTCCAATACAGGCTGATATTTTCATGGAAGACCTTGAAGAAAGGGCTATTTTGCAAAGTTCTTGTAAGCCTGAGCTTTGGGTTCGTTTTAAAGATGACATTTTTTATTTATGGGAGCATGGTGACGAGTCTCTGGGTTCTTTTCTTCACTTGCTCAACTCCTTGGATCCAAAACTGAAATTTACTCAGGAATCAGAGATAGAGAGGCGTCTTCCTTTCTTAGATGTTCTGGTGCACCGAAATGATTCATGTTTCGAGTTTAGTATCTATAGAAAACCCACACATAATGACCGTTACTTAAGTTATTCCTCCAATCATTCTCCTGCTGTGAAAAGAGGAGTTGTCACTTCTCTAGTTGATAGAGCATTGAAAGTTTGTTCAACACGTTTCTTGGATTTAGAACTCAACCACCTTAGAGATATTTTATTTGGGAATGGTTATCCAATTAGTTTAATCAATTCTGTAATTACAAAACGCATTAAAAGATTATCAGATAGTTCCACAGAAAACACAAATCAAAGGGAAAATTCAGTTTATCTTGGTCTCCCATACATTAAAGGGATTTCAGACCACATTTCAAAAAATCTAAGGAAAAATAACATTTACACTTATTATAGACCCAGAAAAACTATCAGGTCCCAAATTTATCAAGGAAAAGACCCTATCCCGATAGGTGAAAACTCCGGTGTCTACAGAATTCCTTGTTCGTGTGGTCTTTGGTATATTGGAAGAACTAATCAGCGACTAACAGATAGATTAACTCAGCACTCTAGTTCAATTAATAATACACTTAAAAAGCGGAAAAAA
>JAQQPU010005266.1:24982-42462 GCA_029168905.1 Artemia sp. Kazakhstan ARC1039 | reverse complement strand
GGGGGGGGGGGGGTAATATAAAAAGCAAAGGTCATCCTGTGCCCTCCAATTGATGCCTCTGCTAATACTCTATTTTGAGTCTAAAATCAAAAAGTGATAAGTATATCTTCACAAATGCTGTTTGAATTTCATCGAAGGGTTTTTGGACTTAATAATTACAAATATCTGGCTACAGTTTACAACATGAATACCTAAAATAAAAGACAGTATGTATCCCATATTTGTCATAAATGACATCTAATTTCTACCTCAGTCTGCACTCAAGGATTTCTAAGCCTGTTGATGTCTAAGCCTGTTTATATCGCAATATATAATCCCAAAATTTAATCGGCAAGTACATATTTCATAAAACAGTGATGAGGTAAACAAAAGTTGATGCTTAAGGATTTTTGAAGTCACTAGCTTCAAACTTCTATGTAATTTGTGAGACCAAGCTGGCTAAGCAAAATAAAGAAACTCTGCAACGATGAAAAAATGAGGATAATCACAGGACATCCGTTCAACCGTCCTCAGTGCACAATTAAAAAAAAAAAATTAAGTCGGTACTTACGTGTTATCCCGACCACACTCAAGAAGCGAAGTTAGGTTAATCATAATGAAATATACCTAAATATTATGAAAATATAATACTTCAGTAACAAAATTATTGAAACTACAACAGAGAATTATGGGAAGCAGGCCGCTCAGAACGCGTTATATTAAATACCTAACCTAACCAACTCTATATATTAAATATTTAATTAAAATATACCTGCATAATAATTTATCTCACTCTGGCTAAGCTGATTATCTGAGAGTGCACCACAGTATATAAATAATAGATTATCTTTATATTATCTTTATACAGTGGAGTGGACGCAGAAAACCGGTTTTAAACAGATCAAACCTCTTGAGTGTTGTCGGGATAACACGTAAGTACCTATAAGTCCACAGGACAATATAAAAAGACGAATCTTAAAAAGCGAACAGCAGAATAAAATCATACCGTTTATTCCTAGTTGTTCACTGAGGACAGTTGAGCGGAGGTCTCGACTGAAATATTTCCAAAGTATTCTCTCTTTTTGACTGGCTGTGATTATTCTCGTTTTTTCTTCATTTGATTCTTTTTTTTTACAAATTAGTTACAGAAAGGGCCTTATATTGAAAAGTAGAATACAGTATACAGCATGCATTGCCTCACAAATGGCTTCCAATTCCTACCCCAGTTTACGTGGTCGTATCAAGGATTTTTTTCGGGGGGGAGGCTTATAAAAAATGCTTTAAGAAACGCATAAAAAATTTACTCATATTCCTTTATGTTACGTTTTGATGAGTCAGACAAACATTTCGGGGGGGGGGGGGTCAAGTCCCCTAACCCCCCTCTCTCTAGATACTGCCTGAATAGTTAGCTTGAATAGTTAGGTCAACATTAGCTTTTCTAGTAAGAAGACTAAGATATTTTTTAGTTTTCAATGTTGTTAGTTGAACATTTTTAAATTCTTAAAACTCATTAACTAATTACTCCTTTTGTTTCTTTAGGACGTTGAGTTCAGTAGATTATGGTGCTTGAGGCATCCAATAAGCTGGATCTTAGACTTTGAAAAAGCAAGCAACCTGGCCACCACAACGTCTTGCACCATTTCTGCAAAGCAGATTGGAAGTGCAAAAACTCAATGTCGAATAAATATTGGAGAATGCAGGAAAATGGTAAGAGCCCTTTTTTATTTGGCAATCCCATTGTCAAATCGACAATCGGGTCGCCAAATTGTCGAATCAGATTGCCGATTGTCGAATTTATTTTGCAGTAATAAGATTGTGCTTTGAATTGTGAAACTGGCTATTTTGTTTCTGGTCAAGGTTGTTGATTTGAAACTATGGGTTCAAAGATATAACATCTGAAAAAATATGCTTGTGTTACTGTCTGATTTTGTGGATTGTTTTTGCTTTTTTTATTGTTTATAGCCTGTTGTCTGTTTTATTTTTCCAGGTCATTTTTTCCTCTTTTGATTATTTGTTAATATTTAGAAATATTTAGGAATAGTTTATATTATAACTCTTATTGTATTTCGTTGTAATTGATTTTGTGACTCAATGTTTTCACAAATTTTGTCGAAATACAATTTCTTATGGTATTTCGTCTACCTAGTATCACTGACAAAACTTATTTTCAGATTTTTATTTTCTTAAGCTGAATTTTCCTTTGATAGTTACTTCGCTAGCTAGTTGCAGTATGCCAATCGAAGGCCCTCCACAGAACAGAATTATTTTAAGAAAAATTTACATGCACAAAAACATCACTATGCACTCTGATTGACTCCCGTAACCAGCAACGTGATTTGGGAAAAAAAGAAGATAAAAATATAAATGATAGTAATTTAATGATAATAATATGGTAAATAACATAAATAAAACGTGTTAAAAGAATTTTTTGTTTTGATTTTTAGCTGTTTCGTCGTATTTCGGATTATCCATGGAAGTTGCTCATCTGTGGGTACTATCATGCAAGTCAGTTAAGGGGTAATTGTGAGTTTAGTATCATTTGTTTTTAATTTACATATCTCACTTTTTCCGTTGGTCAAATTGAACCATTATTTTGAGAATGCACCTCTGATTTTACTTTTTTCCTATTTTTGCTCTATTTTAGACAAGATTGGCTTATTTATTTATTGTTATCTTCAACGTTTTACTTGTTTATCATAAGTCTTCTCCTTTTGATTTTTATAGAAAAAAAACTATATTTTTATTTGATTGGTATATAAGTCATAGTTTTATGTAATGTTCAGAATATGTTTTTTTTGTATATCTTTGTATGCATTTGCATACACAAGGAAAAAAGAAAAACAAAAGACAATTGCCTCTTTTGTCGTAACGTAATAATCGAGGTTTTTTGTTTTTTACTTTTTTATTTAATTCTACTTTTTTCTTACTTTTTCATCTGCATAGTTTTTCCTTTTTTTTGTAATAATACTAAACCTATTCAGATACTCCAAAGCTAAGTAATGGTACTTTAGATCCTTGTTCATACCTTAGATTAGCGAGAACTTTATCCCAAGTAAAATCTGCGTGTATTTTTCTTAACTTTAAAGTGAAATTGCACAAAACATTAATAAGAACATACTACACGTGCAAGCTTGTACACGGTATTTGAAATTGCCGAAGCACAATCATGTGTTTTTGTTTTGTTTTTTAATGTATGAAAATATAATTATTTAGAGAAAATCAATGTGCAATTTACGATACCTTGAATTCTCTGCAACAATTTTCCCAGATAAACTGCGAACAATTCCGATTTAGTTAGTGACGTGGAGACCTCTCCCTTGTAATTGCTTACAATATATTGTCTATCAATGTTTCGGTTTGACCTTCTTACTTATATCTAAGAAAATAAACTCAATTCTTTGTCCCCTCCTATGAAGTTATGATTTCCGTTAAATCCGCACTTATAAGCTCTTTCCATCCCATTCGGGACGACCTTTTTTTTTTGTTTGGGCGCAGATGGATGGCTTAAAAGCACAATTTTTGACCCTTCATTTCATTTCATTTTTCGCCCTTTGATTCTTCATTCGTAGAACGTGACCTAGACATCTTAATTTTTGTTTCGTTATATCTCTAAAAATTAGGACCGAACCCCGTTTTTTTCCAGCTTATTGCTGAATACACGGTCTGTGGAACGAGTGCTTAAAAGTATCCTTAGACACTTCCTCTGGAAAACATTGAGCATATCTTCCTCGATATTTCGGAGCACTAACGTTTCAGGGCCATGTCTGACTGCTACCATTACCATGGCCTCTAGTATCGTAATCTCAGCTCGGAAACTTACCTACCAAGTCTTCCAGACACTTTTGTTCTACTTTTACATCTCTATTGCATTCACCATCTTTACTAATAATATTACCCAGCTATGTGAAGATATTCACTTGATCAATTCTTTTGATGCCTAACATCATCTCTTCTTCATTTGGCCGAGACGGAAGAACGCATCTCACACAGTGTTTGAAAATTGGTTTGAAAATAAAACCCCTCAAGTCGTTCTGTATCGCAGAGACGGACTTGCATCGTAAAAGGGAGAGGATACAGGAGATTAGCTTTTCTTTGGACACAAAAATATTGCAGCACTTTTAGCAGGAAGGCCACCTGACAAAATAACTTTTTTCGCAAGCTGGAAAGGGAAACCGGCTTAGCTTCCCAGTTCGTATCCGCAAATAGCAGAAAGCTGCTAAACTGAATTTCTTGAGAAAACAAGAATTAGTGGAACTGAATTCCGTGAGAAGACAAGAATTGGCTAAACTTGGAAAGCGAATCCAGGCTGATAGTGTCCTGGCTAGTTGTTTTTAGCGTCGGATTCAAAATATTAGCTCATGACTTCAAAACAACCTACAAATTTCTCTGTATTCCTTTTGGAATTAAAAAACTTCATAAAATGAACAGTATTTTTGAAAAACTTGCAAAATCATAACTAAAACTAAGTTAATAAGGCTAGATTATTAAGATCAGTTGATAAAGACGATCGAAGTGAGGCCTATTTTCAAATTTTTGCTTTTCAGTAAATATTCGTCAGAATTTTCACACATTGATCTGTAGTCCGATGAAGAATCTAGAAAGGATATTCACAACTTGCACTTTTTTACTGTTAAGACATGACTTGTCGTGAATATCCCCCTATAACTGTATATACTACATGTCTATATACCAAAATGAGGCTCAACACAATCCGTTTAAAGAGTTTAAAAACCTCAAGTTCCATCACCTTTTAAATTATGAAAATGTGAATCTCCTTTCTTTTGGGTACGACGAATTGTTCGGAAATTAGAACCTAAGAAAAGTGATGGGAAAATGATTTATCCTTCTCTTTCTTGTATAATTTTATCATCTTTTGAATATCTAAATCATTTTATTAATCAATTTACTGTTATAAGTTTGTTTTTATCTTATTCAATTTGTCTATTGTAAAAGCTTATTTTTCCTATTTTTAATTTTTGCTTTTAGTAGACTATGGAACTGTAATTCTATAGACTTCTTAATAATAGAAAAAAGGCTTGAATCCGTCCGTTTTATTTCTTTCTATCCGTTACTGAAAGCAGTTGAGGAAAAAAGAGTTGACTAATCGTCTCCCATATTTCTTTTCAAGTTAGATTGACTTTCCATCCCCCTTTCAAAGACATATACCACAGTTAATGATGGACTCCCTTAATTCTCTGTCACGGGCAGACATTTTTTGATGATCGGATTTCGATTCTCTGTGGTTAAATATCAAAAGGATGTTTCCAGTTTGATACTTTTCTTTATGATAAATTAAATTGACACGACTCCTTGGAAATTTGTCAGGATAGAAATCTGAATTTGATTATTACAGAAATTGAAGAAATTCTAGCATTCTAAACAGATATGAGCAATGTTTAGCTTGTTTATCAATAGTCCTTAATTCTTTTTAATATAATGTGTGATATGTTGCAGGAATTCATTTGCTATTAAGAGCTTTTTAGACAATTTTATTTTAAGCACTTGTTTTTTTTTATTTAAGCACTTGTTTACGAGCTTTTTATTTTAAGAAAAGTAAGCACTTGTTTGTCAGCATAAAATGTAATATTATAATAATACATTATTATAAGAAAAGAATATTTCAATTTGATTTTATATTTACATCAGCTTGGAAGGACAATGAGATTTGAACAATAATTTAATTTTGTAACTTAGGTCACTTTGTTGTTTTTTGGAAGAAAAGAGTATTGACTGGGTTTGCTACGACGCAACTGTCTAAATGGGAGGTTTGGGGGTTTTGATGTCATCTGGTTGTAAGGGAGACTAGCCTGGCCCTCTTCACTGAAAAAAGAAAATCTAAAAAGGCTAAAACGAAAAACTAAAAATTTAAAAAGGATTTTGAAATTTCACGTATCTTGGATGTTCATATCTTGTGCTTGTATCCATATTGCGCACAATTTGCAATTGTAGCGTGATTTTCTCTGAAACGTGAAAGGGCTGCAATCTATGTGAAGTTTTATCGCCTATGTTGCAAAACTTCATGTGCGATTCAACAGTCATGCCACATTAAAAGTGACAACTCTATTTGATTCTTAGGTGAATTGTCATCAGATCCGTTTAAAACCGAGTTTTACCAGATATATTTTTCAGATTGGGACAATTTCACCTCCCTGTAGGTATTCGCCCCAGGAGTCAATTGCCACAACAACTATCAACGGAACTTCAACTGCCTTACATTCATTTCCACTGCAAATGCATTTCAGGTAGCTAACTGTTATTCCTGCTATTTTTTGTGCTTTAAGTATCTTGTAATAATAGGTGGACCAGGCCGCACTGGATCGACCATCATGACAATCCTATGTTGTTGTTGTTTTTTTTTTTTTAATGAAATATTAAGTAATAAAAAATAGTTCTTTAGAGAATTATAGAAAATAATATAAAAATGCGGTCTTAAAAAAGTTGAGTATGTCCGGTACAAAAAGGAGAGTATATATATTTTTTTAAATTAAAAAGGCTGAAAACTAACGTTATCAACTGACGTAAAGAGAAAAGTCAGAAATAAGCAATGGAAACAAAAGAATTCAAAATCAAAGTTAGGATCAGGAATGAGTTTTGCTTGAATCGGTCAATTGAGCTCGTAAATTTTCCAGCAATAACAATACAGTAACTATAAAATGGAAAAATCGGTTTCCATTATTTTTCTAACTCGTTTTTCTCTCCTCGGCGACTTTTTTGGTTGTTGTATTTATAACTTAGGTCAATTTGATAGCTATGTTATGTTAAAGCAATTAAAACTTAAATTCAATTGTTTTCACCCATATTTCAGTTCCAAAGTGCTCAATAAGTAATAAAGAAATATCATTACAAGTTTTAAATTACAATTCGAAAATACAAGATTAAGAAAGCTTATATATGTTGATATTTCCTATAAATATTGAAAAAGTGTAAAAACGATTTGCTAAATCATTTTTTAAAGACTTTCACATGGGATTTGGGTGGTGTGTAGCCATTTTTGGCTATGGGTCACCTTGGACCTGGATGCTATCCCAGCATATGTGTCAAATTTCTAGCACTCTTACGTTTTGTGGCAGGGGGTGGGGTATGTGTGTTTTGAGGCTTTCTCTGAATGCGTAATGTGAAAAAGATTATTTCCATTCTTGAAATGAAATATTCATATCTTTTCGTGGAAAAACGCAGTTACATCTAGCTGCATGATTGTGTTGATCGTTTAGTTTATTACTTTTTAATTTAATTAGGCTTTTTCTTATTTCCTTTACATATACCTATAATAAAAAAAGGTTAAAACCAGTTTTATGCTTATTTTATTATTCTGTTAGATACGACTTTTTCATGTAATTACCGGTCAATTTTGTTTCTGTTGGCCAAAAACCGCTGTCCTTCTGCATCCTTTTATAGGAAAATTACATTTTTAAAATCTCAAACTAGCCAATTAAAAAAAAAGGCTGCTAATTTGGATCACAGGTGTTCGTCAAACATTCTCCTGGTGTTTTTTAATTACTAAAACAAAATAAGCCTCAATTTTCTGTTAATTTCCATGAAACCTCAGAAGTAGTTAGTCGTGCAAATCCTTGTTCTTCTATTCGTAACCCAATATCTGCATTTTAGAAACTCTGCGGACAACCGATTTTATAAGGGAAGTATTTTTTTACTTTAGTGAGTCACTGCTTATCAAGCTGATTGTCTTTTTTTGTGGTTTCATAATTTTTTAAATCTCAATGGCTGCTGAGGTAGGCTACACACCAACATTTAAATAATTTTTTAGTCTACGTTACAGAAAATTTCAAATTCACATCCAGAATTCTATTTCAACAGAAAATCGGAAAAAAGATTTTAGCTCATCATTCATCTCGGTATTTTTTTTTTTTTATCTATTAAATTATTAATTTGCCGCCTTGGACTCTCGCGTTCTTCCTAACAAAATTTAGTTGGTGTTTAAATGCAAGGAAACAAAATATCCCGTGGGAAGTGGATAAGTTCTGAAGTCATCGCACCAGCTGCTGAAACCTACACTGAATGTCAAAAGTGGATAATTTCATCAATTTTTGCATGAACGACTAAAAAAAAAAAACAAATGGTCCTGGATAGCTGACCCCACATCCATGGACCACTTACCTCGGATATCTGTTTTTGGTTGTCTTCTGTACAAGAAGTCAAATGATATTTCTCTGCGAACTGATTATGTTAATATAACCAATTACTCCATGTTTCTATTATGCTATCAGCTGTCTGTATATCCAGTTGAAGTTAAAATTAGCTTAGAACTGAAGCCACGTTCCAGCTTTATTTCAGCTTTTTACCATTTCCTATCATTTCTGTTGCAAAGTTTCCAGTTTCCAAGAAGAAGTTTTTCTTCTTCTTCTTCAATAAAAAGAGCACTTCTGAGAGCCGGGGTTTTCAAGATAAGTTGTTACCGCTCCTAGATGATGTAAAAGGAAAAGGAGTACAAAAAGTGAACAGAGAAGTTTCCCTTATAGGGCAGTGATATAATACCAAACAGGCTCTCTCTTTGATTGGATGAAGCAGGTGCACATCCGTTTGGCAATCCAAGGAGTAGTTATTCCGGAAATAATTTTTTATCTTGACTGCAAATATCTCTTGGAAAAGGGACCGTATTCCTTAAGGAAGCAATTAGTGCGCTGTCTTCTTCTTCTTCCAAAACTGGAAATAAAAAGATATCCTCTGTGGAAGCAGAAAAAAGGAGACCAGTATCTTCTTGATTATTTTTTCCCCTAATCATGCCTTTCAACATATCACCGTGCCCAAAATGAAAGGACGTATCTCATATTTTCTTAATGTTGTGAACCAAAAAGAATAATTTTCCCTTTTTGAAGAGTTTTTTGTTCTTAAAAAAGTGTTAAATACACCTTTTTGTTTGGGGAATGCAATGTAGATCTAAACTTGATCGTTGTTTTTAGTTTAATATTATATTAAGTAAGGCTTTTGAATAACTTTTTTAAAAGGAAGTCAAATTTTAAAGAAAACCTGTAAAATTGCAAAGCATTTGGACGTCTCCTCTAAGTTTATCGAAGTAAATATTCCTCTGCGACTCTACCCGGTGATTAGGGACCTCATTGACTTGGAGCTTGGAGGACTCTGAGGAGCACAAAAACTCAGTTTCTTAAGCAATGTTAGATGCAGCATTTCACGTTCGGTTCTGGCAATGATGATGCGCTAATACTAAATTACTATAGGGAAAATGTTTTGAAGAGCCCACACAGGACCGTATCCAGGATTTTTTTTTCGGGGGTACTAAAGGAAAATTAGACAGTTCACAAAAAAACTTCAAAAAACGCATAAAAAATTTGTTCATTTTCGTTTTTGTAATTTTTTGCGAGTCGGACAAACATTTCGGGAGGGGGGAGTCAAACCCCCTACTTCCCCCTGGATACGGCCTTGAGTCCACATGCCCCTTGGGTACAGTCTTCTTCCCTCCACCCGAACCTTAAAACTTCCGCCAAAGGTTTGGATAGTGCGGAAGAAACCAAATAAAGCATAGATCGTCCGATTAAAGTGTTGTAATAATATGTTTGATTGTTTATATCGGCTTGATGCATTATTCATGTTTCTGTAGTTGTTGTTTCTTTTTTATCTCTAGTCAAATCTGTCGGGAGATCCATTTAGTGCTCGAACTATTTTTGCATAATATGCTGTAGAAGCAAAGAAAGAAGGCTTGCTCGAGGTATACTACTTCTAGTTCTTCTGTGTATTAAGTACAAAATAAAGAAGGAGGCATAGACATGATACAATATTTAGTTGTTTTGTATTTAAAACACTTAGCTAACTCTCCGTCATAAGTAAACTTGGAGAGCCCTGGAATGTCATGGATTGAAAATATATTGACTCTGTTAATTCAAAAGTTCTTGTGTCGTTTTTTGTTGAGCCTGTCATTTAAAGCCCATCCCCTTAAACTCGGCAAGCCCCGGTGAATTGGTCTAAGTAGGCTACTGTTATTATGTTTGGAAACATGTCACCGAAAAAGGGAAAAAAACGCGTGTAACTCGTAATAAGACACACTAATAAAACCTTAAATAAGAACAATGACACTAATTCGAATAATATGATTGCTCTCAAAAGAAGAAGAAGAAAAAACGGAGCCACGTAGCTTCGATAACTGCGCATTGTAAACACTTTCTAGGAAATGTCGGATCTGCAGTGCTAACAACGCAACACAACAATACTTACTAGATAAGAACGAAGGGTCCTTAGGGGGGAAGATAGAAAATAGCTTATGAGTTTGAAGCTTGTCAAGGTTTTACTCCAGAAGTTAACTTGTTGGAAGCTTGCTTGTAAGAATTTGTAAACCTTTTCTTGAATAAGTAATATAGCGGGAAGGCGGAAGAAGTATTGAACTGAAAGGCTTCGATGGAAAACACGTAGTTTTTTTTGTAAGAAAAGTTCACCGGAAAGCCCGGCTTGATCTGAGATCTGAGATACTTGTCTGTTTTCACCTTTCTTTTTACTTCTCATGTTGACATTCTCTGTTTCCCTTGTTCTAAAATGAGTCAAAATTTCTTTTATCTCACTCGCAGAAATAATATCTCAGCTGCACTAACAGGTGATCTGTTCATTTTGGTTAAAAACGCTAACATTAATTTTTTCCCTCTCCTCCTGTGAAATTTTTATCAAGTTAAATATTGAAATAAGTTACTCGATCAAGTTTCTAGTTCTTGTTCCTAAAATGTGGAATAATATATCGTTTTTCAAAGTTTCGTATAGAATTGTTATATTTAAAACAAACTTGAAACGTTTACAACATATGCCATTAGTCTAAGTAAAGTAGACGACCCTAAGCAAAGTTTATTAAATATATATATAAAACTTCTTTAAATGTAATATTTAGGTCCTTAAACATCTAAAGATAAATATCTACTATGCCTTAAACGCTGCTCGGGATGATTGAAGCCTTAACTCCGAAATCATTGCATAGAATCTATAAATTGGTTCCGTTCTCATAGTTCGTTTTCAGGAAAACCTTTAATCGGGAAATGAAAAATTGGTCAAGAGAACAGAGGTTAGTATTCGTTTCTTTGTCATCGATTCCAAGGAAGTTTCAGTGGCTATTTTATAGGTGAAGAAAAGCACAGCGCCGTGATAACAAGTTTGCAAAGTGCGCTTTTATGTATCTGCAGACAGGACCGTATCCAGAATCTTTTTCGGGGAAGGGGGGGGGATTACAAAACGGTTTTTTCGGGGGTGGGGCTACAAAAAGATGCTCTAAAAAAGCATAAACATTTTTTTTATATTCATTTTGTTACGTTTTTGCGAGTCGGACAAACCTTTGGGGGGGGGGGGGGGTGAAAAACTAACCCCTCTCTTGGACGCGGCCTTGTCTGCATATTAACGTCAGTGTTAACAGAGTAACGCTTTTGATTAACTTCAGAAAAGAACAAAATAGAGGTATTCCAGCGTAAAAAAGCTAATTGTATTATTAGAGATGCTTCTTGGTACTTGTCTATTATCCCGACCACACTCAAGTTCTTGATCTGAGTAAAACCGGTTTCTCTGTCTGTATTCGGTTATAAATAGCTTAGCCTAAGTTAGATAAACTACTATGTAGGTATATTTTAATTAAATATTTAATATATAGAGTTGGTTAGGTTAGTTATTTCATATAATGCCTTCTGGGTTCCACAATTCTGTGTCCTTTCCATAATTTTGTTGCTAAAATATTATATTTTCATCAGATTTTGGTATATTTCGCTTAACCTAATTCCACTTCTTGAGTGTGGTTGGGATAATACACAAGTACATGTTTCTACATTGACCGCAAAAAATTCTACGATCACTGGTAGATATATGAAATTAATACAGGCCTCCAGGATGATAAATTGGGTATGTTTGTAGTATGAGGCAAAACTAGTGCTTTACAGAAAGCACAAAAATCAATTATAAGAGACAAGAACGCTTTGATTTATACCTGAAAAATATTCTAAAGCACTTTCTGAGCACGATTCTACATATAAAGAGAAATATCATCATTCGGTTTATTTTCACTAGTTTTATAGATGCATGCTGTATAGGGTACGAACAGAGCCGTATCGAGGATTTTTTTCGGGGGGTGTTTTACACAAGGATTTTTTTTTTGGGGGGGGGGGGGGGTTACACAAAAAAATTCAAAGCGCTTTTAAAATGTGCTCATATCCATTTTTGTTATGTTTTTACGAGTCAGACAAACATTTCGGGAGAAATTCAAACCCCCTAACCCCCCTGGATACGGCCTTGGGTACGAAGCAAGGCCGCATCCACAGAGGGTGCTTCGGGGTTTCAACCCTCTCCGAATTTTTTTTCCGACTCGTAAGAAGGTAACAAAAATGCATATAAACAAATTTTTGAGGTAGTTTTTAAAGTTTTGTTTGTGTAACCCCCCCCCCCCCCCCGTGCAAAAATCCTGAAGACGCCTTTGGTACATTGCAATAAGTTTTGTTCGTTAAGTTTCAACTTCGCTCTTCACTTCCATAAGAAATTCTTCGTTTTTTAAAATTAATCTGCTCGTTTTTTTTTTGGTTTACAAAAGTTTATGTGAAAGTTAAATAATAAACTTGGATATCGTTATTTGTATTATCTCGAGAGAAATAAGAGTGAACATGTCTCTACGGTGAAAGTTGGGGCTATTAAACCCATCTCATTGTTACATTATGTCTGAAGCTCGCCTGGGAGAAAAAAATGTACAAAAGAAATGAGGAAAAAAAAAAGATTATATCTTCCGCCCTTCAATTGTTAACTAACAATGTTAGCCACCAATTCCCCGTTACCCCGTGGAAACAAAATTTTTACGTAACAAATATCGCTAACTAATAATTTTCAGAAATGTACTAGTCGGCCAGGAGATACAAGAAAAGACAGGCTTGAAAAGAAAAGCAAACAGAATAGCCAACTAGGCTAGCTGTGCAAAAATAGTTTGCCAAAATGCAATTTTCCTGGTTTTCTAACATTGATAACTGTAAACCGCCAATTGATGGTTTTCAACGACGATGACTTCAGTAGCCTATTTTTAGATATGATGTCATATTTAAGGGGTTCTGGACCCTTTTTTGAAATTCTCAACATTTGTTTTCATACTTTCAGGTCATCATTCTGTAAGGTAAGTTAAAGAATACGGTATTAGTCTTTACAATTCCTACCGGCGGTGCTGATCTCCTCTTCATGGCCCTTCAGCCAGAAAGTGCACTGGGGGATGGGGGCCAGACATCCTGTGTTTTCACATACCCTTCCTGTTTACGTTCCCCAGATTTCTTCAAGTGCCATTTGATAGTTGAATCGAGTCTGGCTGAGTTTACACAGTCACGTCACTGACCTGCGTTCTAAACCAAATAATCAGCGACACCAGGACTTGAACCCCTTTCGTCATGAAAAAGGATTTCAAGTCTAGCGGGCTGACTGCTTGGCTAGGACGTGAAATCCGATTCAGATTCTGTGGAATCTGAATAATTCTTCTTATCTCTGCATCAGCGTGCATTGAGAAGTGTTCTTCACTAGACAGTCTCTTAGAAAACCCTTTAAACTTTCATTTTCTATACGGAAGTGGTTCGCTCTTTCCTAGGTTGCACCTATTGCTCCAGCCATGAAGCTTATTAATTTTCAGATAATGCTTACCTGCCAAGTCTTAAAAATAAAAACCTGTTCTGGGCGATCACTGTTTACCGTTGCCTTATTTAATTACGTATACATCACTATATAGTGCTATGTAAGTTTATTAGTCGAACAAAATAAAATACGACATTTCTATTTTTCTAAAATCACATTTTCAGTGCAACTTTTTGTTCTATTCTGTTGAAACTATTGTAACTTTTTAGGATCCCGCTAAATATTAAACGTCAGCTATGCTTGTGTCTGGACCAACCGAACGTACGAGGAACTGACTGGAGACTCTTGGCACAGTCCTTGCGAGTAGACAGGTAAGTCTCAGTAGGATATCATATAAACACATATTATTATGAAGTCTTATTGACAGATCACTCTACAGAATTACCGTACCTGGCAAAATTTCTAGGTTCCAAATACGCTGCAAATCCATGCATTCATAGCTAACCAACAGCAGCTAAGGAATATTTTCCCATAGTAAATGGAAAATAGTGCTCGTAGTAAATATTAATTGAGATACTTTTTTTAAAGTCCTGTCAATACTTTTTATATGAAGTAATCTTTCTGTTAATCTGTCTTCCAGTATTGATGGAGTTTACGGTTTGCATAAACTTGGTGGCCCTCCCTCGTGCAGCAACTAGCATTGCTCACACATATGATCCTCACCCTAGGTATTTATCCCCTTGTCATTCTGTATTGGTGATGTCACGCCTATTCCCAAGAAGAGTGAAACTACCGCTCAATGCACTTCGTTTCCGCCTATGTGAAAACTACTCAAATTAGTTGTTATAGATGAGATTGAGACTAAATATTATGATCCACCTCATCAGTTCGCCTTTCAGTGTGAATTCGGTTGTCCTGATTCACTTTCTGCTGTTGCCAAGTTGCTCATTGAATCTGATGATTCACGTCAAGGAACGTCCCTGTTCCTTGGGGGACTTGATGTCTGCCGTGCCTTTGGCTACCTTATCCATGCGGCAATGCTCCTTCGTGCTTCCAAAAGCAGTGTAAATTGTTACACCATGAAGGTTTTTAGTGACATGTATTTTCGCCTTCAAGTCCTTCTTAAGATCCCTTTTTCAAAATTTGAGGAGAAAATTCTCCGAGCTAGAAGAATCCCTGTCCGAACAGGAGCCTACCTAGGCGCAATTCTTCTCCCGTTCTATTTAACAACTATGTTGTTGATCCCCAAGAAAAATGTATATCTTTCTGGATTTCCAATGGTATCCATGCTTGTCTTGTGTCAAATGCTGTGGAGGCGAGGTTGTATTTATGTGCTGCATCAAGAAGTGTGCTACTTTTCAATTTGTTTCGAGTTCTTACTAGACAATAGTAATGCCTTCCCAGGCATACCTTGGGTGTTGAAAAATATCAAGTTTTCAAGGAAAGGGGAGAAAAAATAATACCTTTCCTCTTTGTGAGGAAAACGGATAATAAACAATACTTTGGAAAAATTTTTTAAAGCGTCAATGTTAAAGTGTCTTAATATCAGCCGAACTACTGGACAACTTCTGAAATTTTTAAAAATCTGCAAGACGAATACCTAAACCTTGGTCTTAAATTTAACACTGGGAAGTTAAATTTAAGACCACCGACAATTTAAGACAGCCGAATTCACACTGAAAGCCGAACTGATGAGCTGGAGCATAACATTTAGTCTCAATCTTATTTATAACAACTAATTTGAATAGCTTGCAGTAAGTGTGAATTACTCGTTTTCAACTGGAATGAAAGCAGCCTCGTCCCATCTGTGACTCTTGGTTTCTCTATGGTCCAGTCAGTTGAAAGTATCACCTATATTGGCCAATCGGTTCAACTCTCTCTCAGACCTGACAACTTCTGATATGCCATATTTCCCCTAGAATTACCACTGCATATGCATCCATAGTTACCGCGAAATTGCGCTTCAACCGACACATTCTTTCATTTCTATTTTATTCATTATCCCTTTTCCACATTCTGTATGTTGCTCCCTTTTGGGAGATTTTTAACAAGTCTGATAAAAGACAATTCGTTCATGTTTCTTCAGTTCCGCTAAATACCTGCTTCAATTCCATCGATGGTCACAAAATTCTAGAATAGTTCAGAGGTTTGGAGCAGCTGATTCTGCGAAAGCTATATACCTTCGATAAGTAGTGAACAAAACCTAGAAAACGGGATTTTGACAGAAACGTATGCATCAAAGAGTGTTTATATGCTGGTTGCAAATAGGTGCAATTTATTAAGTTCAAGGCCACCCATCAAAAGTTGTTATCGTAAGAACATATTTATAATGTTTGTAAAAAGGGAAACATTTCCAAAATGAATTGATATTTCGGGGAAAATTGTAATATCAAATCTAACATGTCTGAAAACCCTACAGCCTGGGCTGTATGCCCTTATTAACAATTATCCCATTTCGCATTGTCCCGGTAAAGATAGTCACAAATTTTTGTTTCTTTTTTTTGGAAGTTTTCTATCCCCTGGGAGGATCACACTGAACCACTTATGATAGAATAGTGACAATGGGATTACCTGAATGCACCCAATCTAAATGCGGCCAAACCTAAAGTTCCAGTGTCTTTTTTTAGTAACAAAACGGGATTGTGCTAAAATAAAGGACTGATTTTTTCCGTTTAGTACCGCAAGTAGTAATCTTGACCCGAATAGGCCCAAAACACTATCGAGCTGAAGTTTTGTTGTAGTGATAGTTTAGAACTATCAAAAAGCTATGAATGTAACCTCCCAGCTTTAAAAGGCCCCACTGCTATGCAATGGTTAGTTCATTCTTAAACATAAATTCAGTCGATATAGAAATGAACGGTCATTACAGATAGTAATAGTCTATGCACTAGTGTAGACTTAGTAAAGAGCAAAATGCCACCCATGTACTGTTTTTTTACTGCCCTATCATGGAGAACAGATGGTTGTAGAAACTAAGTGAAGGGTCTGTTCCGTCCTAAATTAAGAGTTCTAGGGCTTCTGTGAAAGGGCTAAAATGATCTGTCGGCACCACGATATCGGGATTGGAGCTAATTAAGAGTTCTAGTGCCTTTGTGAGTGCCAAGGGCCAAGGGCCAAAATGATCTGGCAGTAGCACCATATTCGGGATCGGAGATAATTTTCAAGATAACATGGACTTAATAGATGCATTTTAGCAGAATAAATTAAGATTGAAGGGTCATAAGTGTGTCCATTCAGCCCGTAATCCCTATTATTCATTAAACCTAAATCATTGGAACCTCTAGGGCTGAAATATTACTGCCCTGAATATAAAGAAACACCAAATAAAATTCCCACGTGGTTTTGGATTTACACAATTTATTTTTTAATAGGGATTACTGAGCTCCAGGGCCATATCCATAATTTTTTGGGGGGAGGGGGTTACAAAAGGGTTTTTTTCGGGGGGGGGGGAATTATTTTAACGCGTCAAAAATTTGTTTATATTCACTTTTGTACGTTTTTACGAGTCGGACAAACATTTCGAGGGGGGGGGGGTCAAACCCCTTAACATCCCCCTGGATACGGTCTTTCTGAGCCCACCGCGCAATATCTGGTAGGCAAATACTGGTAAAATCACGCCTTGTTTCAAACTCGATCTCTATGTTTGGTTGAACACAAGTTTGGTCATTGGCTCATGCCCTCTCCGCTATCTCCCCACTATACTAACTTTACGTACATTGGCATTAAGAGAATAGTCCTAAATTATTATATTTAAATGATAACTAATAATTCGGGTCGCAGTGTGGATATCCTACTGAAACACTATTGGCTATTTAAGATTTTATTTAAACTGTCGGTGACAATCTGACGTCAATATTTGTAATATGAAAGTCCAAGGGCAAAAAAAAAGTTTAAGCTTGTTTTAGAAATAGTGTTTGACTTGAATAAGACGGAATATTTAGGGATTTGCGACCAAGACTAATATTGCTAACAGCCAT
>JAQQPU010005265.1:35523-48083 GCA_029168905.1 Artemia sp. Kazakhstan ARC1039 | reverse complement strand
AAAAAAAGGCATCAAATGGTGTATTCACTTTATTCCTAACTCAATAATATGATTTGGTAGAACTTTACCCAGGAGTTGTATTTTCAGTACTAAAACTAGAGAAAAAGAAACTGAAATCTGAAATTAAGGTATAATGTTGTTTTATAAAAATTCTAATAGCTATAGATCTGTCAAGTAGGCTAATTTCTAAGACTTGGAAATCAAAAGAAGGTAAACCTAGTAGCTTTGTAATACCTTCATACAGGGTGTTTTTGGCCCTGAATTCATTACTGAGTGTTTCATTTTTCCTAACCTAACCTATTTCCAAGAAAGTAAATAGTAGCTAAACTGGAATTTTACCAATATATTTGACTCTAATCACAAGTCTAGGTAACATTCTTGTTAATAAGTATTCACTAGATAGCTGCCTCTGAAGACAACATGCTAAAAAAATAAAAGCTGTAGACTATTAGGCCCAACCTAAGCCAATTAAATTCCTTGTTTTATGGCATTTCCAAATATCATGGGTACTGTTTTCACAATAAACCTCAATTACCTTAAATCGCATTGTACAGCAAAATAAGGAAAGATCCTGTAGAGTTGCTGGTCAGTGATGATGGGGAGTCACTGGTTTGGCGGCGTCCCACTCTGTTTTCCATGGTTTGGTGGACCAATTTTTATCAATTGATTTTCCTCTCAACCCCATGATTTTCCTATATATAGTCCTTGGTGATATATTTCTCAGTTCTTGTTTAGTGGTTGACCCCCATGCCTTCTCAAGACCAGAACATGATTTCAGACCAGAACATTTTTAGAGGCTGATAATTAAACAAATAAATTGGATAATTTCCATTTAAAATATCAGGAACATTTTCGGATTTTGGAGTCGGGCCAAACCCAGCTGTCACCACCCCTTCCTACCTGCCTAGTGGTGACCCATAACCAATGCCGTCCCCGGAAGGGGGTTAGGAAGGAAATGCCGTCCCCGGAAGGAAATGTTCATGACTGAAAAATAACAAATAACTATGGATTTTTAGTTTATTTTATATGAACTGAAATTTTTTCCTTAAAGTTATAATAATTTTTTTTTATTAAATTAAAATAAGTGAAACAATTTGAAATGTATTTTGTAAGCAGTTAAGTGCAAATTATGTTCTGGTCTTGAGAAGGCATGGGGGTTATTGGCCCTACACATGTTAATTTTTGCTTGTTCTGAGTTTGACTCAGCTGTTTATTGTCATTTCTGTTCATTTTGAGTATCATTTATTTATTGATAGTGATTGAGGGTAGTTTTACTCTTGGAAGATTATTTGACTTTATTTCTGCTCATTTCTCCTTAATAGAGCTCTTTACTTTTCTTTGAAAAACTTGTTTTGCTGAAAAGTTTCCTTTTAGGTAATTTCTGTATGTTTTTTATTGATATAGTCTCTTTCATGGAAAAATGTTTTTTATATCTTTTTCTTTTTTTTAATAATTCATAGTTTGGCTTGTATGTTAGAGAAACTTCATCAACAATTTCTAATACTGACACAAATAGTACTGTTTAACTTGATTTTATACATCCTCAAGTTGACCTGAAAAATAAAACTTAGTATAATTCCTAAAAGATTTTATCTATGCTCTTTTACAAGATGAAAACACTTTTTTCCTACACTCTTTTCATTTATTTAAATTGTAAGAGCTGAAGTATTAATAGTAGTAGTCCCAAAAGTGTTAGCTTAATAACCCCAGTTGTACCCAATATATTGCTGAGGTGTTTTTTGGCAACCCTAGACACAATGCCTTTTGATTTAGTTTTAAAGCATAATGGGCCAATTGCATAATTTTGGGGGGTTGACATGCCCAATATCCCTAGTGACATAGTTGCTGGACCATTCTGCTATGTTGAATAAAATGGCTGTGTCAAAATTTTGACTGGATGTGTTTAGAAAGATAGAACTTATAATTTTGAAATAAATTAGCTCCTATAAAAGTTTGAATGATATTTCTAGCTATTATATAGTGTGCTGCCTATGATATTTCTTATATGCCCTTCTGAGAACCTGCATGCATAAAGTTTTTGTTTAATTGAAAGCCCCCCAGACATTCCCTAAAAGTTTCACCTTAATGCTCTTAACATCATTAGTTACAGTAACTATAGTGTTAGTATTAATAGTATACACATAGTGCCTTCTGGCTAGTTCAAAATCCACCACAACTTACCCTTAAAGGTCTAATTTAATAATATTGGCTGTTTTTGAGATATTGCTTTGTCATCTTGTGGAAAGTTTACATGCTCATAGTTTGTTTTGGTTTAGTTCAGTGTCTGCCTAAATATTCCTTAAATGCTTCACTTTGATACCCTTAGCTTGTGTAGTAGCAACAGTTGTTTTAGCAGTATGTGCATAGCACCTTTGGTTTCTTCAACATGCAATGAAAGTTTTAACTTAATGCCATCAATCATTCCTGAAACATTTCTGATGTGTCCTCTTGACAACCTGTGTAGGCATAGTTTTTTTTTTTACTTAGGTCCAAACAGTTTCAGGATACCCAACATTTTTGGCCTTAATACTCTAGTTTTAAGCAGCAGCTTAATACTCTAGTTTTAGTAGCAGCAGTATTAGTAGTAGCAGTAGAATTAGTTGTAGTAGCCTTGGCTTTAGTGGTAGTAGTAGTAGAAGAAGTAGTAATAATAGTAGCAGTAGCATGAGTAGAAGCAGTAGCATTAGGATGGAAATACTTTCTATTGGTTACTTCAACACCTCCCACAACAAGCCCTGTTAGTTTCATCTTCACACACCAAACTGTTCCTAAGATATTTATGTTATGCTCTTTCAGCAACCTGCATACAGACATTGTGTTGTGATTCATTTCAACTACCACCCTTAAATTTCTTGCACATTTCACCTTCATACCCTTAGGCATAGTTGAAATAGTAGTCACAATAGTAGTATTGGTATTACTAGTAATAGTATTAATAGTAAAAGTGGTAGTATTAGTAGCAGCAGTAGTATTAAGATATTGCCTTTGTGTCAGTAGAACATCCCCCTCATCAAGTCCTGGAAGTTTCAACTTAATACCTTAAAAATTACCTTAAATTGCATTGTTGAGCAACTAAGGCAAATCTTGCAATGTTGTTAGCCATTGCTATGATATTGATGATGTGTCCTTTTGATAACCTGTATGTTCATATACTTCTTAAAATTTTCATGCTCTTAGCCTTACAAGTAGTTACAATAGAAGTGGTAGTAGTTGTAGCAGTATTGGTAGTAGTGTGTGCATATTGCCTTTTGGTTAGATGATCTTCTCCTTTAAGCACTCTCTGAACATTCCAACTTAACACCCAAATCAATTCTTGAGATATGTTTTTTTGACAAAGTGCATACACATAGCATCTTTTGATTTAGTTCAAATTTCCCCTCAATATTTTTAACAGAGTTGTGTGGTTGAAGCAATGGTGGTAGTTCTAGTAGTATTGGTAGCATGCAAATACTGTCGTTTTGATCATCCCTCTTATCATTTCTAGAAAGTTCAAAATTGATATACTCAGTTATTCCTAAGTTATACCCTTTTGACAATAATAATTTATTTCAATCCTCTTTACAACCATGAAATGCACTTAGAGGAGTAAAAAAAAATACAGAAAAATGAAATGAAAATGGAAACATAAACAAGAAAAAATTCACAAAAAATAAATAACATCTCATCTATTTAAGCAACACAACTAATCTGTACAGTTAAGTGGAAAGTTGACAATATTTTCTTGATGCTTACAGAACCTGTCCACAAGCTGGTCCATTTTTGAAGAAATATCAAAAATGCCACACTTAATCAAAATGTGCTGGTTGTAAGTCCAAAGCAGCAACTGCAGAAAATGTTTGCAAAATTGGAATAATAGAGATGTAATTTTCTTCTGCTCAGATATTGTGAAAAAACTCCACAAAGGGACCAAGAAGAAGACATTAGGGGCAGAAAAAGCATTGTAAAGTATTCCCAGGGTTATTTTGTGAAATTGAACTTTAACTCAAGCAAGCAGCCTGTACAATTTTCTAAGCTTCTCTGTCAATGCCAAGATAGAAAGCGTTTTAGTAGTTTTAACATTTGATCCAAACAGGAGACCTAAATAATTCAGAGAAGATGATACAGAAATAGTATCTGGGGCAACATAGATGGTAACTGAATGTTGTTGAGACAAACTGTAGACAAGAAGCTCAGTTTTAGAAAAGGTGACTTGAAGCCCAATCTCATTGAGACCAGAGCAAACTGTATCAACTGTATTTTGGAAAACATGGAGATAATCTGATAATAAAAGGATATTGTCTGCATAACAGAGCCAGCTGACATCAATATGGGGCTCAATTAGAAATGGAGGAATATTTTTAGTAACAGTTTAGATGATATTATTGAAAAGAGCTGGACTTAGCACAGAATCTTATTTCATACCTTTCCAAACAGTGATGGATTTGCACAGCTGACTACCTAGCTGCACCCATATGGATGCATTACTATACCAATTCCATAAGAGACAGCAGACAAAAGGGTTTATTCCACTTCTCAGTAGAGAAAGAATAACATGTGAATAGATAATGGAATTGAACACCTTTGAAATGTTGATTGCACACACATACAGGTTATTTTTCAGCATCCTATAGCAGTCTAAATAGCCAAAAAAGCTTTGTGTGTGTTTTGCACACCCAAGCTTTTGCAAAATTCCAAACTGGTTGTCACAATGGTCACGATTTTTGCTTATGTCTTTGAAGATCAGCTTTTCAAAAAGCTAACCAATTGTGAAGCAAATAGTAATTGGTCTGCTCAATTAATTAATCTTGGTTTTTGCTCTTTTTAAGACACAGGTAATAAGACCTTCCAAAAGAGCAGTCAGAATATATTTCAGAGAAAGATAAGCATGAAATAATAGTTACAAATACTGTATAAGAAGTGGGGTAGCATTTACAATGTGCTCACTTTGTACCCCATTGTATCTTGGGGCTTTATCAGGTTTCATTAGAAGAATTTGGGTCTAGACAGCTCAAGGTGTAACAATGATAAAGATCCTCTGGTGTCAAGTTTTGGCATATGGTGGAGGAGAGCATGTTTACTGGTAGCTTCAGCTGGAGGAGGATCATCAGAGAGAAGTAAAGGAAAAATGTCTTTCCCACAAAGTAATATTGATAGGGTTAGACTGTGAGGAAGAACGTGATGTCAGCTTTGAAACTATCCTCCAAAGCTGCTGGGGATTATTTTTTTTATCTCACCTGTTGCCATTTGAACTTGTCTATTTTTCCAACAGCAGAGATTGTTTTGGAGCTCACGTTTGGTTGACTTAACAGTGTGAATGTGCATAGCATGTTTTGATTTAGTTCAACACACCCCTAAACATATTCTGAAAGGCTCACCTGAATGCCCTTTGTCTTCTTGGAAAGTAAAGTTCAAACATGCATACCTTTTTCAATATCATGTATATTATTTATAAGCAATGCTAACACGCTGGTGTTAGCATTCGAGAAGTCCCGTCTGATTTTGACCTTGAAAATCTTGACCTTGAATATAAAAATCTTATATGCCTCTGGGGCATAATTTACATCCCTTGCCCTGAAGGCTGTGGAGGGGAGGGGGGTTTCATCCTCAAACACGTAATTTCTGGACCTCTCAACTATGCTGAACAAAATGGCTATCTCAAAATTTTGATTGGATTTGTTTGGGGAAATGATGGGCGTGGGGGGGGGCTGGTTGCCCTCCAATCACTTTTGACTATTATAAGCAATGAACAAATTTCCTAACTTACAGCCCTTGCCCTGAGGACTGTAATGAGGGTGACATCCCCAAAGGCATGATTACTGGACCTTTCAATAATGCTGAACAAAATACCTATCTTAAAATATTGATTGGATGGTTTCGAGGAATGATAGGCTCGGGGGTGATTGCCCTCGTTTAGTTTTAAACAACCCTGTATCTTAAGGCTATATGTGGGACCATCAGGGGAGAGAAAGCATTTAGAAGTGAAACAATTATTTTGTTTAGAAATAGCATAAAAAAGCCATCAAATATTGTTTTCATGTTGTGTCTATGTTGGTAATTGAACAAAGTATATATTTTGCTGAAGTTCTTACTTATAATATGTAGCATGTTTCTATTAATCAAATTAGGCTATCATGTTTCCTTCCTTGAGCTGAAGATCAAAAAGTGCTGAACTATCCATTTTGGAAAAACTAACCCTGGTCATGTATATAATATAGTATCCAATAACACATGGCCACAGCTTATTTCTGCAACCACCAAATAAAGAGATCTTGGGCCTGTTATTAGATAGTGTACTCAAATTGACATCCCACAAGAATGGTCATTGGTAATGCATTACAAAGACTGGGGTTAATAAAAAGGAAATCTCCTTCAGAGGTCCACAGGCTATGCCAAAGCTGTACAAAGCCCTAGTTCAGCCAGTCATTGAGTATAGAGTTACTGTTGCCTCTCCTATTAATAAGGATAATGGAGCTACCTTTAAATCTATTCAAAGAAAGGCCTCAGTATGTATAGATAGGTTCAAAAATCCTGACTATCCTGCAAGTTTAAGAAAACTTAAGGTATCATCAGTAGTTTTTAGAAGACAAATTGATAACAAGCTCCCGACTAAGAAGCTATTAACCAGTGACATCCCTCCATCTTATCTACAGCTAGACACCCAGCAGAAGACAAAATACCATACATTGAAGCTGCTTTAGAAGAGAGCCCAGATGTATACACCCAACCACTTCTTCCCTAATAGACTTGCATCCTACTGGAATTTGCCGACTGATAAAATGGTAACAGCCTCTACAACCAATGTCTTCAAATCTGGAGTTGATCATGACTGGAAGATGCAACCATGAAACACAGAGTGGGATACAGCCAACTTGAGGCATTTTAATTGTTCACCAGCCCTATCATATGATCTACATTATTTGCCATTCTTTGTGATTTAATGTAATTATTATCTACTTTTTAAAATCATTTCAAATAATATTCATTTTCGCAATTCTATTGCTCTCACTCAGATGAAACTAAATTTCATCAATTTTGCACTACAATAAACTCATTCCAAAAAAGAAACTATTACATATTGCAAGATTTACTTAACTGAGAAATATATTACTAGTGTTATATGTGGAACCACTGGGGGGGGGAGGGGGAATTGTCACAAAAATGATCATAATGTTTGCAACAGTGCTGCAACTGTGAAAGTGCACATTGTGCTGCCCCTTGAATCACTATCAATAATGTAAGTGTTATCACTTGATGATAAGAAAGTCAACCTTATTCACTATGCTTTTGCAAGCAGAAGACCGGCAGGATCAGTATAAGATGTTAGAGTATATAGGAGTATTGGTATTTATGTTAAAAGTAAAGATCACCATCTAGTAGTGGCTAGAGTAGATCTTAAGCTTAAATCTAGGAAATGGTACCTTTTAAATTGTGAATTAGCAGATGGTGTCCTAGGGAAGGAAGTTAGAAATGGAGCTTTTAACATATCCTGAAATCTATGCTTAGGTTTTTTTTTTTTTTTTTTTAGTTCAGTGTGTTAAGAAAATTACAAGCAATCTAGAGGCAGATTTCAGAACTATTTTGTAATTTTTTTTTTTTATATTGAAATATTGATGTCAAAAATACTTTTTTTCATAATGCAGAATAATTTTACATATATTTTTTACAATGATGCAAAACAATTTCTTTTTTTAACAAAAAAATATTCTGAATAAAAATTATTTTTCTTTTCAAAGTTTGCTGTGTGGTGAAAGATCTTACTGTAAAATGCAATTTCTGATGACTGTAACAAAATGTGGAGACTAACAAAAACTAATCCGCTAGGAGCACTAAAATTGTCAAGGGTGAGTGCACCACCATCCACTATTTGCAGGCAATATTAGTTGTAATAACATGTAAAGCGGGATTTTAAAAATTAAATAAATGTGATCGATTATCATTTCCCCCCTACAGACCCAGCGTCAAAAATATTACTTTGCTTGAGAGACTAAAATAATTTGCAAACTTGCGCCAAATTCCCATTGGAAAAGACAAGTGCCAGAATAAACGATGACTAATTTCTTAAAATATTAGTTTAATAGCCTCCATAAAAGAAAAAAAAGACTGAAAATAATCTCCTGGACAAAGACCAGCCCTCAAGGAAGAGCTTCAGCTGAAATTACAATGAATGAAGAAATCAGTCATAGTAATTTCTGCTCTTTTATATACAATATCTTATGTAAGTTAATAGTATCACTCCATAAGAACATAAAAAAAAAAACTTTTTTCAGGGACAATAGTTTTGTTTTTAACATGGACAAAGTGCCCGTTAAGTTATCATAGTAATTTCTTACTTTGTTTTTAATTAAGTCTTCTTTAAGTTTTAACTCATAGTTACCGAAGGCACGGTTTTCCTAAAAAAAAAAAAAAAAAAAAAAAGTGGGTATTCAGTTTCAGCTTGCAAAAGCCATGCTAACTTTCAAAAATCGATCATAGCATAATAAGGTGTCAGAAATCATGAAACGTGCCGTGTTAGTCATAATAAGAAGACTTGACACTTATTCTTTAAATGGCTTCTAAGAACAGAAATGGATTACCTGTTATATATTTTTGCAACATGTAAAATATACCTTGGCCATAAACCTCTTCCAGAAAGTTACATACTTGTAATTAAATCAGCTTATAGTTTTCCATATCCATTCTCAATGGCCTATTTTTTGAAAATCATTTGGTATTTAAACCCGAGAACAGGCACAAAATAGCACAGTCCATCTTGAAGAAGATTTGGTGAGTTTTATAGCCCAAAGGAACATCCTCGTCATTTGTAGCCCAAAGGAACATAGAGTCGTCATTTAGCTCCCGACGTGTTAAGACCTAATAACTGATACTCTCTTTGACAATATCTAGTTAATATTCTTTGACCCAGTTTTCTCAGAGGTCAGTATGTTGAAATGTCCTGAGTGTCGCTTCAGAATTGCTAGAAATTCAGTGCAATGCAGTAGTTGCAGGTGCCACTACCATGCTGGACGTGACAAATATGCAGGCATTGAAATATTAGAGTGGGAAAGTGGCTGGTTGTGCTTGGATTGCATTTCAAAACAAGAACAATCTGTAAGTAGTCTCAGTTTTTCCTCACCTTCTTCTTTGGCATTGTCACCGCAACTTACTCCAAGATCTAGAAGTCGGATGTCAACTGAAAGTTTTATAGACATATTGAAAGACAATAGGGTCACCCCTAGGTCCATAAAATCAGTTCTCATTCGCCAGTCCAAGTCTGATGCCGCTTGTCAAACTGATGGTTTAACTCTCTTAGCTTCTTCTAGCAGTAAAGCTGAAATTGAAGCCCCAAATATGCGTTAGATTACCCCCCACCTCCAGTTCATGCTAAAGATGCGTGTTGCCAGTCAGACCTTACAAACACTGAAGCGGAATTCAGTAAACCAAGTGCCACAACACAGACAAACTGTGACTCCAACCCACACTGCTGCCTTCCCCTTCCCTCCCTTTCAGTGTACAGAACAAAATTGCAGAGTCTAATAGCCCTAAAGGAAGAAATAGAGACTATTATTATGGAAATGTCTAAATTTGGTGCTTCACACAGTGTCCCAATTCGTGAAACTGAGAAATCCTAGGAGACTTCAATCTACGTTAATCTAGAGACAAGTTCGAGACCCCCCCCCCCCCCCCCTACACATAAATAAAAAGGAGGAGAAGTCAACATCCACAAATTTTGCAAGAACTAAATCTGACAAAAAAAAATTAGTGCTACAAACAAAAATCTATAAGATATTCATGAGTTCAAAATTGAGGAATCAAGGAAGTGCAACGAGCAAAATTTCAACGAGACAAGTTTTGATAAGAGTGGGTCCCTGGAGACCAAAAGACAAACCTGTGTATTTAAAGGGTTATATTTTTCCGATCAGGCAACTGGAAATACAGCCATTGACCCTATTTATAATAAAAGTGAATTAAAGACGAACATTAAACCAATGGAGAAGATGACTAGTGTTGACAACTGTGTTCACGAATATTCCAGTAGTTTTGACGAGGTTAGCGACAATTCCGAAGTAAGGAATGTCGCTTGTAAATTTCATCTGAATAATAAGTGTGATAGAGGCTTTTCTTGTAAGTTTGTCCATACATGTATACATTTTTAAATTCAGATTCCTGTTGAAACACAAATTGTAATCTTCCTCGCCTTGGACCCTGCCAAAAATTTAACAGTGGAGTATGTTTTAGTCCTAAGTGTACATTCTTACACATTTGTAAATCATCCTCGTATCAGAGTTCCCGTTTTTTAGCCCCAAGTTTTCCCCAAAAATATCGAAAAAAACACCACTTTTTTTCTCTACCAACGCCGAATTCTCCACGCCAAACTATAGTTCCTCCCTTCAAGGACTTTCGACGTCAATCACTAACCCATGTGTCATCCCTTGCAAACAAAGTCCACTCTTTAGATCGAACCTCCTCCCATGTACAGCCTATGTTAAAAAATCAAACCCACCCTTTCAAAAATATCCCTTCCCTTTTGATGTCCCCCCTAGTCACCCCCACTTCATCCCCATGAACTAACAACTCCCCTATATACATCCCAACCTTCATCACACAAGAATTACCCATGTTTGAATTATTTGGAAGCAAATATAAATTGTCTTACTATACCACTCCCCCCCCCCCCCCAACTGTCCCACCCTTACAGAACATAACAATCCAGACTCCACTACCCACAACAACCCTCCTTCAAAATAATAAATCTAAATCATGTGAAAAATATTGTGACGCTTTACGTTACAATTTCCCCAAAATTTATCTAAGTAATGCTGAAAGCTTGAATTTCGACAAGCTTAAGGAAGTAAACATAACTTCGGGACTGTTGGATCTCGACGTTATCTCCATCACGGAGGTGCACAACCAAAATCCATCTTTACTAAATTTAAATGGTTACCATAAATTTATCAAATTAAGGCCCCATGACCATCCTCTGGGAAAAAAGGGGGCGGTATTTTGCTGTTTGTTAGAGAATATTTATGCCCAAGATCAATTCCTACACTAGATTTTAATGAGTTTGAAGAAATTCTTTGGATATGCATTAGACCGAAGATTTTGCCCCGTCCATTAAATATTATTATGGTTGGACTTTTCTATTTCACTCCCAATCAAAACAGGATTTCATAGAAAAACTAAATGGCAGCATTGATCGAATTCAACTAAAATATTCTAACGACGGAATCTTTATTAGGAGATAAAAATGATTATCATTAGAATCAACTTGCCGTAACTTTAATCTCAAACAACTGGTAGTTTTCCCAACGACGAAGGGAGGCACCCAACTAGATGTTATTTACACTAATATAAAAAATACTATAAAAAAAACAACTCTGCTTCCTGCACTCGGCGGTATCTACCATTATTCAATTAAAATTATTCCAGATTTTGAGGCCAAACACAATTATAAGGTTACCGAAATTTGCTCCAGACCAGTAACAGATAAAGGCTTATTGGAATTTGGAAATTGGATAACAAGTGAAACTTGGAGGGAAATTATAAATGCAGAAGATGTTAATGATAAAGTCTTACGGCTCCATGGACTCCTAACTAAACACTACATTGGATTATTCCTGGAAAAAAAGATCAAAAAGTGGTCCACTGACAAACCGTTCTTTAATCATAACCTTAAAAAAATAATTCTGGAAAAAATTAAATGCCTTAAAGAAGGAAAAATTCTAGAGGCAAACAAATTAAGGAAAAATTTAAAGAAGCAAATTTCTACAAAAACAAAATAAATCACTTATGTAGTACTAATCCAAGAAAATGGCATGAGGAAATAAAACTTATTTGTGGCAAAGAACCTAAACAACTAACTTGACTTACTTGACTTAAGGCTCCTGCCGAGGGTTCGGCGTAGAGAACGATGAGACTAGGCACCTCCAGGTTGACCTATCGCTTGCCAGGATCGCAGCTTCTTCCACCGGGATGTGGGCTTGGGTGAGGAATTCATCGGCTTTGTCTTTCCACCTAGTGGGTTGGCGTCCTCTGGGTTGTTTCCATCCGTGTAGGGTGGGGTCGAAGTCAAATGCGACCCGTGCTGGGGCGTCGCGTGGCATGCAAAGGAGGTGGCCGTACCACCAAATAGTACGCTGGGCGAGCTGCGTCGAGAAAGGATTTTGAGCCGTACGTGATAGGAGAGTCTAAACCGAACGACCTAAACCGCCACCTTAGTTTGATTTCCCAACGTTACCTACCCCTGAATCCGGAAAGAATTTCCTGCCAAACATCAGAAGATAATTTTCACACAATCACAAAATCTGAGATTACAAATAAAATCCAAAAATTAAAAAGAACCAGTATCTGCCTCTTAGATATTCTGATCGTACTCGTAAAAGCTTTTTCCGATAAAATCTCAGAGCCACTGGTAGATATTTTCAACAAGATCACAAAAACAGGTGAATTCCCGGCTCTTTGGAAACAAGGTTACGTAACTCCAGTTCCTAAAAAAGGTGCCGTGGTCGATTTTGACCAAGCTAGACCAATAACATTAACACCACTTTTTTCAAAGCTGTATGAATCATTTTTATCTGACTGGCTCAGGGTCTCAATTGCAGAAT